>JAHWFP010252472.1:218768-252386 GCA_023313725.1 Lithobius niger | reverse complement strand
GGGGGGGGGGGGGGGGGTAACGCTTCGAGTGCTCCTTTCTTACCAGAGAGTTTACCTCCTGGATCAACTCGGTGATCTTTGAACATTCTTCCAGCCAGTCTGGCGGGCAACTTGTAGTTGCCGGTCTTGATAGGAAGGGGTTTTGTATCATTCCTCCAGGATGCCTAGTACGAACGGGTCTGTAGTTATTGCCTTCTAACTTTCCAGATGACGGGCCAACCTTCCTCCCACCTGTCGGTGAATGGGGGGGGGGGGGGGTTTGCCCTGACCATTCCCAGTTAGTTCCTTGACTGGGGTCATCTTGATCCCCGTCTGAAAGCGATCCTCCCGTGCTGGAATCCCTCTGTTCCTCGTCCGCGTGGTTGAGGGAGGAAGGGGTCTCGAAAGGGCAAACGATCTCCTGGCTTCTCATTGTTTTTCTTCTGAGCTCCTCTTCTCTCGTATGGATGATTCCAAGAACCAGATGGTCGTGGTGTGAGAAAAGACTGAACGACCTCTCGCCGTTCCTCTTGGTGTCGACATGTTGGTAGTAGGAGGGCAACCCTTGGCCTTAAGCTCAGGTGCCAATTCTAGTAACTTCCCGGTGTAAAGTTCCGACGACCCGTGAAACGCAAGAGACGAAGCCTTCCTGCCATGTCCACCGGTATGCCTCCCGCCGATTCTAAGAAAGCAGCTAGTTTTCTGAAAGCATTGTTTATGTGCATCCGACATTGCCAGTTCAAACTGTCTTTGTGGAATGATGATGCTCACTTCAGTAGGTGCATACACTCACGTATGGAGGAACTTCCTGCTTGGATTACTCTCCCCAGGAGGGCAGGACGAAGGGAAGAACAGAAAACAATGTCAATTTTACGACTTTCCGGAAAATTGTGTAAACAAAAATGTGCTTCCTGGTGTGAATCGCGTTGTCTGTTTTAAAGGTTGGTGATGGTTAGAAATTAGTTTTAACTTTGAATTGTATTAGATATTGAAAGGTGGACGATCTAATAAACTAAAATTGTGAATTAATGAGAATAAAGGTATTGTGTTTTCCTAGAGTGAATCCAGATCACGCACGTAACTGATTGAACGCTAGGCCTAATATTGCCGACTTTTCCGTGATTACAAACGCTCCCGTGAATCGTGTTGGATTAAAAGTTGATTTGTTGAATGTATGAAGTTTTAGTTAATTTTGCTGCAGAAAAATCAAAATTTACGGGGATGAAACGTTGCTTTCGTTAAAACGTAAGAAGATTTCAGTTAATTTTACCACAGAAAATCGATAATTTTTAAGAGGTGGGCGACAACAAGAGTACATCACGATTTTTGACTTTCAAGCATTTTAGGGGGTTGGGCGTTAGCATTAACTGGGCGTTTAATATGCGATTTACGGTAGAAGTAGGAGGAACCGCAGACCGGATTGGGCAAGCAGAGCGAGGAACGTAGTCGGTGGCAGGCCAAGGGAAGGCAATGAATGCAGAGCATTGCTGTCAAGCAAATCACCGCTAGGTGGAGCGCAGGTAATCAGAGCGGCGTCCAGCGGAAAGATGTCCAGCGGATCGTTGTTAAAGGAGGGTAAGGATCGTGGATCGATGATAGAGTATCATAGTTGGGGGATCGTTGCCCGGTGGATTGTCGCTAGGCGGGTGACTGTTAGACCCGTGTACAGTCCAACCGAAACGACGTACGAGCCGCCCCGGACTGAGGTTAAAGGCACATCCCAAACAGAGGATGTGAAGGTGCCCATGTGGCGGAACGAGGAACGGCGGTTCAGGTACAGGATCGTTGCCAAGGGATCGTCGGCCGGTGGATTGTTGGTAAGCAGATCGTTGTCAAGCGGAACCAATCCTAGCAGACAAATCGCAATGATGTCATGAGCCGCCTTGGACAGGAACCAAGAGCACACCCCAAACACCAGGGGATGTGAAGGGGCCCAAGGAATTGAGCGAGGAGCAGCAGATTGAGGAACGGCGGACCGTCGAAGAGAGTTGGAAGAGCAGCTGTATCGTGTAGCAAACAGAGAAAGGGAGATCTCTTAGAAGACGATCCAAGGGGGATCGATGTTACTGGTGAAGGTAAGTGTGGTGTGAATAAGGGTAGGCCATGGTTCTTGAATGCTCCTCTTTGTTCCTCATCCGGAAGTGAGATTGTAGTAGCCAATCCAAGGGGCATCGTTTGTAAATAGCAACCATGCAGGATGGTTGAGAAGAGATGAGCCAGATCGTGTTGACCAAAGTTGTATATGAAGGAAGCTGCGCAGGAGGATGCGCAGTGGGTCCGTGTTGTTGCTGGTCCTAATAAGAGCAATGAACATAATTGGTGGCAGTCTTTGAAGGAAACCAAGGGCGAAGATCGTCGCCAAGCGGATCGGTGCCAGCTGGATCTTTACCAAGCGGATCGTCGTCAAGCAGATCGATGCCAAGCAAAGCTGGTCTGTGTCCAATCTAATAGGAACGAGGCACGAGCCGCCCCGGAGGGAGGATCATTACCAGGTAGATCGCAAGAAAGTTGATCGTTGTCAGGTGGAGCGTCGCCATGCTCCATGTCTAGTTCTAGTCGAAACGATGTATGATCCGTCCTGGACAAAAACCGAGAGCGCACCCCAAACACCAGGGGATGTGAGGGGGCCCAAGGAATGGATCGTGGGACGGCGGAAAGAGGAATGTAAGATCGTCGAAGAGGGGAAAGCTCAAGATCAACCACACGCGGTGGCTGCCCTAGGAGAAAGATGGCAATCTTACCAATGCGCCGAGTTTATAAAGGCTCGCCTACTTCCGATCATGCGCAGTAATACGAGCTCAGCAGGGAAGGCAACTTCTAGGGGAAAATCAATGCTCAAGGGGAAACTGCTATAAATTCAGGTAATGTAAATTGTCATCGGCTATAAAAACGTTTGTTTTGGAGAACAAGATCTGATATATTCACCTGTCCTTGATTTGCCAACTTGCCGACAGCCCGACATGACGATTTGCCGACAGGCTCATATAACGATTTGGCAATTCGACGACAGTTTCTGCTTTCTTTGACGAATGAGCGACATTGCGGCTTGACGACAGGTTGATTACTTGATTTGCTGACAGTACGTTTGGATGATTAGCCAACAGAGGGACTTAGCTACTACTCTGCCGGTGAAGTGTCGCTCGTTCCCACTTTTTTTTTAGTTTCCCTTTTAACAGATTCGTTGTTGGAAACTTTGTGGGAAGGGCTAGTCTCTTGAACCCATATTGGGGGATGTGACGAGGACTTAAGTGTTCTTTGTCCATAACAATTATTTAGTTCATTTTGCCATAACCTGCCACCTACGGCAATGATTTTGAGTCCGTTTGACGGGCAGTAGTCGTCCCCATTAAGGCCTGTTCCAATTCCAAGGAAGTTTCCTTTTGTTTGGATTTATAGGGGAGGGAATTAGTGACACTTTTATTGTTTTTATCACCTTCTTTCACTTTCTTGTTCACATTCACTTTTGCATTATCTTTCACTTTCATGTGTTCTTTGTTTTCTTTCTTGGTAGATTTAGGAGAATTGATGGCTCTTAGATGGCTCTTTTTTCCTGTGTCCTGATCCATACTAGCGCCGGGTAGATCTGCATTCACATCAAGAGATAGCGTTGAGGCATGGACTGAAGCTCCCGAAGCAACGTTTGAACGCTTTTTGTTCAATTGACAGGCAAAAATGAAAAAAAAAATATGAATCTTAAAAGCATTGAATCTGTCAAGTCCAAATTCAAAGAGAATTCCTTTTTCATCTCTTTTGTTGCGTCGTGTGTTCCAACAAAGATATTCGCACTTTCGAAACAAACTGCATGTTGCTTGGCGAGAGGGCGGAGAATCTCCGGATGGCGAAGAATCCGACAGAGCAACGTTCATTCTATCGTCTGTCAATTTTATGTCGTCTGCTAAATTAACGGAGAGATCAACGCTTTGCGATGGCCTTGGTTCTTCCAATAGGAAAACTTTTGGAATGGTCACATCCACACATTTCCAATTAACGGGCATCAAGGGAAGATTTAGGAGTAATATTGGCCACAGGAGAGGAAGAATCACGAGTGGATTTGTGGTCACATTGTATATTTCCTTGACTTGATTGCTTCCTTGTCAATAAAATTTTCGCTGCGGTGTCAACGTCGTGCAGTTTAAAAAATTTCAAATTTTTCGTCCATAAAGTTACACTTTCTACACTTTCTGCAAGCAAGGTGAAGATCTTTAGGCATTTTGAAAAGAGCCTGAAGCCAGAAGATCACATAATTGGGCAGAATTATCTATCACTGAAAACGATACCGACTTGCCGACAAGCCGGAAAGAAAATAGCACAAGCGGCACTACGTGTTACTCGCGTCAGTCCCCGAAGCAATACGAGTACACTGGATGCTGCGTTTGCATTATAAAGCATGGAGAGCACAGCGATCCTAGAGGATGAATAGCTAAACTAATCTAATTAGGATTTAAAAGGAATTTAAGGGTTTTTAAATGCAATACTATTCACTCCACTAATTCCGCATAAAATAGCCAAAATAAGCAATTTTAGCACATACTGAAGGAGTATTCTGCAGATAGTAAGAAACATACACAATTTGTTGTTAATGATGTAAAGGTAAGTGAGAAATTACTCAAAGAGTGAAAACTCGTGCACTAGAAATGTCAAGCACAAAACCGGAATGGCCAGGGTTGGCAAGTTTTTGACATGCGACAGGTTTTAGCCGGTTTTTACCATGGCTTTACCCGTCATGTCATGACAAAAGCTGCTAAAATACGTAATTTAGCCCAAAAAAATGTAAAAAATAAAAACAAATGGACAAGAAAATTTTAACGATTAAAACCTGTTTACTGGAAACATAATTGCATTTTGCACAGCCATTATGTCAGTGAGTTCTGTATCACAGCAGTAATTAAGTGTCGTAAGCTACAGTACTCCTTTGAAATTGTTTCAGAAAGCCAAATTAAAGAGCTTTGAAGTTTTTATTTTATGTTAATTAAAAAAGTTCATTTATAGCTGTAATCACTAACACATCTGTGTACCGTATGGCTTAAATTTAGGCAGGTTAATATTGATTTTACTGGTTTTTGACACTTTTCGACACTTTTTGACAGTTTTCCATAGTTTTTGACATGTCATGTCAAAAACTGGTTTTCGACGTCAAAAACCCAACCCTGCGAATGACTTCAGCAAGCAAAAAAGCAGAAACTACTGTTTATAGGGCTCCACTATACTGAATGTTAGGCACCCACATGTACGCCTATTAATGGCAATGATCAAGCGATCAACTAGAAATTTTTTTTATGCAGTCTAAAATAAATGTATTACACGACTAGGAACTTTAATTCTGCGCCAGGAAAGATCAACCATTCATCAAACAGACCCGCCACAATACCAACTTCAGACATCAGATATTGGCCTTTTTTGACCATATCTGTCGGTGTAGCAACAGAACCGACTTTAAGCTGCAGTTATTATTAAAACAACATTCTCTATTTTCTACAACATTATGCGACAGAACCATTAAGCAACATTATCTGGTGGGCTGTTATTCAATTTCTGGATACTAAATTGTAGACCTAGTGTCAAATTTTCAAAATTTTTTTGTTGGCAAAACACTCTGCTATAAAAATTTACTTAGGTTACTTTCAAAACCGAACAATGGAATTGGTATTTAGTATTACAGTATTAACAAACATACCTCGCTGTTATGAATAAAGTTCCGAATGCAGCCACTGAAGGCAGTTCGGCCATGTGGGTAAATCCATTGGTAATTACGAAGCTCTGGATGTTGCACACCTCCAAGCTGAAGAGGACCATTGACGTTGAGGTATTCGTGATACCCAGGTGGAACGCCTGACGTCTCGCACACAGTTCGGTCACTTTTGGGAAGTTCACCATCCATCGTGGTGCTGGCAGTGTCTTGACACAAGTCTACTATCAGACTGGCAATCTAAATTCCAAAATTATATATGTTGATCCCGGTAAAAATTACACGTTTTAGTTTGTAAACCAAGCAAAGATAACTGACGTAGTACAAATTCAAACTCCACAGAATGAAGCCGTTTCTAATAAATAACTACATAAAACATCAAACACTTTCTAAAAAAACCTCTGGCCAGTTACATAAAAATTTCAAAAATCGAATGAAAAATTGACACGGAAAAAAAATGTAGTTTTGTTGTTCCTCAGAATTGGACAAAAAAAATTTTATAAATAAATGTTGATCTACACAACTACTACTAACTTGTTTCTAACAGTTAGTAGGCATTGAAGATCTACGTTAAAAAAAAAAACACCCAACAAAAGCAAAAAAGAAAAATTGTCGCGTCAACATTTTGTGTCAGTAATAAGTTCACGTGTGCTATTGGCCCAGTGCACAAAAACACTTTCGGATGAAAGAGCAAATACACTTCAGTTTCAAACTAGTTTTGCTTTTATTTATTTTGCTATGGCCGTACATATTGGGTACAATAAAAAAAAAGGTAATTAATGATTTGCAAACTACGCGAAAAAAACAGTAACATGAACAAAAAACAAGAACGCAGGTAAAGGGAAGCTGCCCGCAGCGTGAAAGGAGGGCGTCAATCTAGCATTGGTAGCCGAATTGGCTGCGCCTCCTGAAGTGCGCTATTCCCTGGATGTGTTCATGCACACGGAGTCTCAATGCATCACCACCAGGTTGTGGTGTCGAGCCAGCAATACACCAGAAGACTCTATAGTCAACCATACCCACAAGGCCATACTTTTGAAAACTACTCGCCCCAAATTCAATGCATTTTTGTCAAAGTTATACCACTTACCGTTTTAAAATTCCCCTTATGCGACGTCCGATATAATTTGTCGAGTCTCACTGAATGGCCACATTGTCCTTGCTTGATGACAAAGGTGACCAGTGGAACCATTACAGAAGTGAAGTTAACCCAATTTGAATTCATTTAACACAATTACCACAATGAGGACGAAAAACATCAGTTCACTTTTTGATCCACTTGAATTTTCGATGAATTATTCAACCGTTCACCTTCATCAGAAGTAACCTCCTCAAAACACACAACACACAAAAAGTCAGTACTCCATGTCTTCTCTGAGTTTAAACAACACGCGAGTTGTTTAAACTCAGAGAAGACATGGAGTAACGACTTTTCGTGTGTTTTGTGGAGGGTACTTCTGATGAAGGTGAACAGTTGAATAATTCACACAAATTCAAGTGGATCAAAAACTGAACTGATGTTCTTCATCCTCACTGTGGTAATGGTGTTATACAAAAGTTAAATTAGGATTAACTTTACTTCTATAATGTCTAGTATCTACCAGGCTTTGGCTTTTGCAACAGTGGAACAATTTTTCTGCTATGTGGGGTGGGATGGAAAACGAAGCAGGGAGACACCATTGCTTATAGGAAAATTATAAATACATAAGAGCCTACGTGATTGTAAAATTCTTTAAAATCGATTAACTGCATCATAATGGTTAATGGCTACACGAGTAACTATTACCACTGCTGCTGTCACAACATAAAATTTGTCCAAGTGTATCTTTCAAATTAATTTTGTCAATGCCTGAAAGGGAGGATTTAAAAAAAAATTATACTTACATCAGGACTCCAAACAATATCGATGCGATGCCATTCCCCATCTGCCAAGTTTCGAGAATGAGCCACGTACAGCTCAAGTGTACCAGAACCAAAATCAAGTAGAAGTTTGGGATTTCCACCAACCAACTCTAATGAAATGAAATCTGCACAAAAAGAAAAAAAAATTGTTTAAGAGCAATTCTATGTTCTAAAATTAGTTTTTACTTATCCTAAAATACTTACCTTTAGTGATTAGCTTAACATTGTTTATATATTAAAGTTTTATTACTAAACTTATTGGATTTGAAACTTATATTATTAAAACAATATATTTTATATATATGTTTAAACATTTTATATATTAGACTTGTATATTAATTTATTAAATAAAACTTATTGGATATTTAAAGGATATTAAACTTATTGAATCTGTCCAGAAGATGTTCACCACAAGTACATTCCAGGATTGTATAATGTGCCATACATGGAACGTCTTAAAGCTGTCAAACTAGAATCGTTGGAGGCAGAGGCACTTAAAGGCTGGCCTTTATATCATGCACTTAATTCTGCACAACCAAACTCCAGTGGAGCCCGAGAGGTTTTTTACTTTAAGCCATAATATCTTTACAAGGGGCAATCCTTTAAATTAACGCACGACTCCTTTAATGGAGAAGACTACAAGCACTTCTTTGCTAACCACGTTGTGCCCATTTGGAATTCTCTGCCCTGTGTTGTGGTGTCGTCAGGATCCCTGCGTAGTTTTAAGAGAGCTCTGGAGGAAGTCAATCCCTCCAAGTTCATGAAGTATTTTTAAGATAAAACATTTGATTAAGAGGATTTAACCTGCATTTTTTTCTTCTTTTTTTCCATGTTTTTATTTTATCTTTTATTCTTTTAATTTCGGACATGGTGTCAGTGGAGGATGCACTCCCTTCTCTGTCTGATACAGGTTCTTTGTTGCATAAATGAATTTATTATGATTGTTATTGTAATGCACAAAGACATTAAATTTCAGTTTAGGAGGCTTCCACAGCTACCTCCCAGCACGCAACGTAATGCCACAGAAGGGTTACTAGCGCAAATGACACTCACCTCTTGATCAAGGACCTCAGAAGCATGAACAACATGACGCTGGTTTAAATTTTACCACAGTGGAAGAGTTCAAAGATGCCGACAAATAAACACATTGCGCTGTCGCAAACTGCCAAAACAATTCGCGGTATTTTTACAAACCGCATATGGCAAATGTTAGCTAGCTAGCACAATTTCCGTTCACGAAATTCGCTCTCCCTCCTTCTCTTTATTGTTACTTGCCGGCCATTTTTGAGCTACATGATCGCGATGTACAGTGGTTCATTGAGACACACAGGGACACACAACTTTTATGAAACCAGAAAGAGATGGCCACTGGCACGGGCGCAGTATACCATATATTGTTCTAGGTTGTAACGTGTCTTAGCTGGTGTTAAACGTCGAAGGTCCGGTTTCATGAAAGTTGTGTTCCAATGAGCCAACGTACTAACAACACGCGCTTCTTCCCATTTGCCCTCCAAACTCATGCCCTCTTGATAACATATGCCGAGTATTGCTTTCCGTAGGAATATGCTCCGCCCGTAACAAAGTGAGTATATTGCTCTAAGGTAGCACTAAGCTGTTCAGTGAGAGCAGAGACGGTGGGTGAACGGCAGTAAAGGTAAATATTTTAAGATAAGTAAAACCGCAAAATTATAGTTTTCACTACTATCTGAAAATGCTCCTCTTTAGTAATTAGCTGTTTTAGTCCACAAGGAGGTTGGTCCAGCTAAACCCTCAGCAAAAATGCATAGATGATACCTTCACACACAACCATTTCAAATCAGAAAGGAAGGTACCCACCTGATGCAAATTGGCAACGTCCTCATCCAGCAGACAGGCTTTACTTCCTGCCCACTGCCATTGCCAGCCATCAAGTGCTCTTACATTCGTGCACAGCCTAATGCCCCACAAATGTCTCTCAGATAGACGCTAACAAAAGTGTTCATAATACTCCATGCGTATACGGTCACAATTTCGACCAAGGGCACACCAAGCTGCGAACACCTACCTCATGTTCACGTATCGCCGTGGGGAAGGTCTAAATGGTTAGTAATAACCTCATATGCACAGTGAAGCACATTATTAATCTAAACTGCGATCCTAGCCGGAGGAATTTGAGCAGAAGACGGAGCCACTGAGTTCTTGCCGGCCAGAAGGAAGATAGGTATCCTGGGAGAAGTCCCGTCCTTCTGCGGTTCTATCAAAGACTGTAGTTGAGTGTACTTGAGACAGGCTTTCAACGTGCGAATGGGGCACAGTGAAAGTTTACCAGCCACCGTAGAGCTTCATTCGGATGATGGATTACTAGCACGGAACTATACCAGTAGAAACAGAGTCAATTTCGACCAATCCTTACCAAAGTCAACATGGCCGTCTTCCCTAGAAAAGCGACCGACTCGATTTGTCGAGCTGCAGAAGCCAAGGCCACCAAGTACACCATCTTCCGAAATTTGTGCAACAAAGATGCGTTGTGGAAAAGTCCGTAAGGACTCACCGTCAAATTCGACAATCCCACTGAACGATCCCAGGACGAAAACCAATGACAGGCCCACGAGTGTCAAAGGCATGGACGAGCCGAGAGATCATCTCGCTCTTGCCAATTTAGCAATAATCGGCCGGAAACAAAGATGAACAAGTTCAGTAATTGTCAAGGCGGACATGGCCATGCAACCCGGAGAAGGCTGCCATTTCACTGAGGCTGGCTGCAGTGGCCAGTTTCTCCCTGAAGAACGTTACTGCGTCAGACGAAACAGCGAAGCTTTGCAATGAGGGCTACAGGGGCAAAGTTTCAAACTCGACAAACAAGAGGAAGAACACACTTGAGAAGTGGTTCGACTCAAACAGAAGAGCAACAGTAATAGGACAGGAACAGGCGACAAACCCTCGAATGTATGACCCTAAATGGCCGGGTTCGCCTGGAAGTAACCGAGCCGGAAGACAAGCCGGCGCAGAGGCAATAACCGATCGGATCTCTTTGAAGGTAGCCTGATAGAGCATCCTAAAAAATTTCCAAAGAAGGGATCTAAGTGGTGACCAAGGTGTCACAGAATTTCCTAGCTACATTTGCACAAGCAGCCACAACATCTGAACGTAGGACAGTCACATCGGGTCAGGGATTGTAGCAATCTCCTGAAACCACGCATAGAGCCTATCACAGAACCTCAGATGACGCCCGACCCACCAATGACAACCACAACCGAGTTAAGGTGATCTCCTGGAAGCTAGGTGAGTACACTCGACACTCGATCAAAAACCTGTAGAAGACTTTCACTTAACGGTGGTCACACTGGTGAATGTTTCTGATTCTACGCCAATATTGGTCACACTACCAGGACTAGAGTGGCATAAATCTGGTAGCCCCATAGAATGATAGCTCTGACCGAATCTGAACCATCATGTCTAGGGTCCTCAGCCTCACCAGGCGCATGTTTGTCCTCATCATGTCGAATGCCAGTAAATAAAGAAAAACCACTAGTAGTTTATTCCCTGCGACCGTGTACCACTGTCAACTTCTGAATCCATTTCTGAAGACTAAGTTTGGGGCGAGGGATGATCGTCTAACTGGAAAATCGCATAATAGAAAGAACGTATACAGTACACCAATATAACAGAAAATCGTCTAACACAAAATTCGTATAGTAGAAAATCGATTAACACAACATCCCTGCCTCGCTGTCACACTCGCTGTGGCTGTACATATAACCTCAAAAACCGCAGTTAGATTGTTGTCCAGTTAGACGATTGTCCATTGTACGATTATCCGTTATACGATAATCCGTTTAGAGGATTTTCCCGATTTTTTTTTTGGCAGATATTAGGTAATTAACCCATTAGACGATTCCAGTTAGACTTTCGTCTGAGGCCCCACAAGTTTCATAACAGGATAAGAACGATGATCATGGTGAGAAATGGAGATCATGGGGAGAAATTCGTGTACTGGCCCACGGAACATAAAACGGACTCCCATTAAATTCATTCCAATCGCTCGGGCTCAAAGGCTCGAAAAGGTAAAACATTTCCATGAATCTGAACGAATCCATGGGGGGGGGGGCGGGGAAAGATGTCACTAAGTGCGTTTAACACGGCGATGTCACTAAGTCATCCAAGACAATGAAATGACCCACTCAATGCCCTCCAGCACAGCAGCATGCAGACATCCATCCACAGCACCGAGACGCCTGAAGTAAGCTGCAAACTCGTTTGATCAGTATTGCAAGTGCCGCTCGGATATTACTTCTAAAGTGTAAACTACGATCGCACATTAGGCAGCCCCCCCCCCCCACCCACCCACCCAGAAAACTGTCCACTGGGGGAGCCACACCACTAGTCGACGACCGGCTACCTCGACAGTCACCTAAAAAGAACGTGGCACGAAGAACTATGCCCAGATGCACATACCATCCGGATGAGTGAAGCCTAAACAGCGACTCATGGGCCACTGCCATTCCACATTTCTAAAAAAAAAGTTAAGGCCAGGCGCAAACAAAGAAATAGTAACTATAGAATGGACCCATAACAGTAAAAGGAAACTTTCAAGCGTCCCATTGATCCAAAACTGAACCAGTGGAACCCTAGTCTCAACCAAGGACTCCTATGTTATGGCCCGCAAGACAGAATGTCTCGTGAAAAACCAATGCATCAAACGTAGGAGCTCTTTCACCTATTGTAAGGAAATACGAACGTACTAACCGGGAAGAAATTCCCAGACCGCCAACTTTCATAGGGACAGGACTAGTCCACTCCTCGCTAAGCCTACGTGACACGACGGAATAAACTACAGTCAATTGAAGTGTCTATGCCACAAAAATAAACAGATTTTCCCTGTGTTATTGGAGTTAAAAACATCAAAATTCCAGTGTTACCTGGTTAATTTTTGTTTCTATTGCCTATTAAAAAAATACATTACCCAATTTTTAGCATTCTCCTTCTCTCAATGCTGTTTCAACTAGAGATTAAACTAATTCTTCCGGTTCGCTAGCTACTGCGCAGCTCCACTCCACTGCGCAGCCCCCATCGTATATATAGGCGAGGCGAAGCGACGGAGCTCACCATTTCGACACCTCTACCCTGCCCAAATGGCAATGAGAGGGGAGGAGGGTGGGAAGCCGGGTAATGTATTTTTTCAATAGGCAATAGAAACAAAAATTAACCAAGTAACACTGAAATTTTGATGTTTCTACTTGCCGTGAAAAAATCCATTACCCAATTTTTAGCATTCCCTCTGACTTCGTCAAGGCGGGCGCCATTTGATCGGAGTCCCCTTAGCTAGCGACCGGCCCCTGTAACACGAAGTGGATTACAGCGTGTCCAAGGGTCAAAGTACTCGGTGGGCTGCGACAAAGAGCCCAACGTGGTACAATCCGTCGGCATGATAGGACATATCGCGGAGGTGATAGGAAGTGAAGACGGTAGGATGGCGCCAGGAAGCGGATCCCAAGATGTCTGTGATGGAGATGTTACTGAAGTGAGCCCAGGAGGTAGAGATGGCCCGGAGTTTATGCGCCGTGACCTTAATACCCTCCGTGAGGCAGTTGACGTCAATGGCTTCATAGGCTTGGAAAATGACGGTTTTAATCCAGGAAGCAATCATTCGTGCGGAGGTGAGCCCAGTCTTGCTATTAAACGGGAGAAAAGTTGAGTACGGTCCCGTCTGATAGGATGGGATGCTTTCAGATAAAAACGGACGGCTCGCACCGAACAAAGAGTTCTTTCTTGATCATCCCCAAGGATACTGGATAGAGATGGTATTATGAAAGGATGCGTTCGTTCCGTAGGTTTCTGGTTCTTTGCTCTGAAGGAGGAGTCGGGAGTGAGGGTAACGCCTTGAAAATCCGGTAGGAAAAAACAATCACGCTCTTTGGCGGGCAGGGCTTGTAGTTCGCTGCAGCGGAGGCAAGCAGCCAGAGCTACTAGGAATAGTCTTCCTAGTGAGGTGGCTGAGGCGTGCGGAAGCCAAAGGTTCATAGGGAGGAGACATCAAGGCCGTCAGGACGATGGAAAGGTCCCAATCGGGAAATTTCTTGGGGACACGTGGTCGATCCAGTTGAAACGAGTGGATTAGGGAAGAGATCTTATAATCGGTGAGGAGAGAATGTTCCCGGCGGCTTTGAAGACGGCATTCAATGCTGACCTATAGACTAGGATGGTTGACCCTCGTACACCTTCGTTAAATAAGGAGGTCAGGAAACGGAGATCGTGTAAAGGCGGATAGATTGGATGGACCTGCTGTGCGATACACCCATGAAACCATTGTTTCCAGTGGCTGTCATAAACTTCTGTAGTGGAGGACCGCACGGCCCTGGAGGCAACTGGAGAGGCCTCGTCGTCAAGAATGCCTGTTGAGCGGAGGAGTCGGATGATAGTAGTCACCCGTGAAGCCGTAGCGAAGTTAGATTCGGATGGTAGAACCGTCCCTGGACCTAAGAGAAGAGGTCCCGTCGTGTCGGTAGTTGCCGCGGCGAGTCGATGAGGAGGGACAGGAGGAGGGGGAACGAGGCCGCGGAAAGCCAGTACGGAGCGATCAGGAGAAATCGACCCGAGCAGTCGGCGATCTTATGGAGGACTAGCGGCAGGAGACGAGGCGGTGGAAAGGCGTAAGCATGGAGGTGGTTCCAATTGAGGGTGAGGGTGCCCACCGGATCAGCCCTCGGATCCGGTAACGGGCTGACAAACAGGGGTAGTTTGTTGTTGAATCTCGTGGTGAACAGGTCCACCGTCGGCTGGGGCCACAATTGAAAGAGTGCATGGCAAACTGAAGGGTGCAGCGCCCATTCGATGATCGGAGGTTTCTTGCAAGAGAGGGAGTCGGCTATGACATTCAAGGATCCCATAATATGAAGCGGTAGCAACTGAATGTGATTGTGAGGCAGAAGCGAAAGATCTAGGACGTTATGTGGTGGAGGGGGAGGAACGGGTCCCACCGCCCTTGCGGAGGTATGCTACTGCCGTTGTGTTGTCGATGTGTACTTGGACTATTTTTAAGGACAGGAAGCCTTGAAAATGCCGGAGGCCGAGAAGAACAGCTCGGAGTTCGAGCTGATTGATATGGTCGTTGGTATCCGGAGGCCACAGACCGGAGGCTGTGAGGTTGGCGATGTGAGCACCCCATCCCAGACACGAAACATCCATGAAAAGAGGAGATGGGGAGGGGAAGGTTCGTGTAGGGGTACGGACGCAGTCAAGTGCAGGATGTTCCTCCACCAAAGAAAGGCTGGTAATGGGAAGGACGAGTCTCGGTTCTGAGGGGGGAGCTTGAGAGCATGGCCTGAGTCTCCCCCCTCCCCCTCACTGCATGCATTCGACGGTAATGATGAAGGGGACGTGCCATCCATCAGCCGTATGGAACGAAATCGGCGAACGAGTCTATGGTTCCTATGGCAGAAGCAAGGTCCCGGAAGGTGTGTTGCGGTAGCTGCAGAAACTTCCGGGCGGTGGACAGGTGAGACGTGATCCGGTCTGGGGAAGGCGTGAGTGTCCCTTGGAGGAGGTCGAAGGATACTCCGAGGAAGACAAATCGCTGTGCCGGTACAAGACGGGACTTCGGGTGGTTGATCCCCAAGCCTAGCTGATGTAAAAGTGACACGGCGGAGGCTAGGTATGTCAACAAAACCTAAAGAATTTGGTGAAGGAGAAGACAATCGTCGAGAAAGGCATGTATGCGGATCCCTTGTTGGTAGAGGCATGCCAGCGGAGGACGGAGGTGAAGATCCGTGGGGCTGCATTCCGCCCGAATTGCAGACAAAGGTATTCGTAGACTGTGTTGTCTAGGATGAAACGAAATTGGTGGCGGACAGCGGCATGAAGGGGGATGTGAAGGTAGGCATCGGCGAGATCCAGGGAGACGGTCCAGTCGTTTACGGAGGGACTCGCGGATAGAGGGCCACAGTTTCCATCTGAAAATGCGGATTGGAGATAAATTGATTGAGGGGTTTGAGGTTGAAGATCAGCCGTGTCCCGCCGTTCCTCTTGTCGCACAGGAAGATGTTGCAGTAAAATCCCGGGAAAAACGGAGGATGAACGACGCGGATTGCGTTTTTGTGGACGAGGGACAGAATTTCGAGACGTAGAGGATGCGAGGGACGGGACTGACGATCCCAAGGAGGGTCGCCCACCGGAGGAGGAGAAAGAAACTTTGGTTTGAAGCCGGAGGTCACTGTTGATCGGAGCACAGTATCGGTGGTGATTGCATGCCAGGCTGTGGCATAAAAGCAAAGTCGTCCCCCTACAGCTTGTGGGGGAGACGGAATGTCAATATGATTTGCGGCTCCTATGCCTGGATTGGCATCCTGATTCGGAGGAGGATCGTCCCAGGGAGTGGCCCCGTCCGCGTCCCTGGTTTTTGTATGGAAAGGGCGATGCTGCCCGGGGAGGCGGAGGATGTTCAATGATTTTGACACTAGTCGAAGATACTGGAGGCGCGTCTGTCTTCGGGAGGGAATGACTGTGCCGGGATCCCTTAGATTTGTTGAGGCGGGGCTTCCGTGAGACATCCAAATGCGCAACCACTTTGGAGATGAGACCCCGGAAGAGGCACTCCGTTTCATGAATCGGTTGGTTACGGAGGAGGTGGCGGGTGGATGCATGGAGGTTTGGTGCAGTGTTGAGAGAGACCTCCCGAAGCAGCAAGGTAGAGTTGAAGAGCGCTCTTGTAAACCAGTTCATTGCGTGGTAGATGGCAAAACAACTCTTGCAGAAGACCTGATTGATAAGGAAGGTAAACTGCCAAACATCCTCTGGCGGATCCGTATATAGCCGTTCACATAACGTGTTAGCGGCGGTACCGAGTACGTCTGCTTGAAAAGCGGCCGAGAGACCCAGGCGGAGGATGCGATCGTTATCGCGGAGGTCAAAGATGGACACCGTGGCCCTTCGGGGAAGGTAGAGAGAAGAGCCGAAGTCCAACTTTGTGTCAGCCGCTAGAAACTCAGATTGTGGATAAGTATCGAAGTTACAAGGATTGCCGGTACCATCACCGATGGGAAGGAAAAAATAATTTTCCCGGCCAGGATGAGACGGAGGATGCTCCTTATCTAATTCCAATGGCGAGCCGTTAAATAGCAGGATTCCACCATTCCGAAGGAGGGTGGTAAGAAGTGTTGTCGATTGCCCGAGGAGCGATGGTTGAAGAGGTGGCTGGTCCTGGAGGCCAAAGCCGTAGCCTGTGGCCAAGCCCCTATTCTTGGTGGCATCAGGTGAGGCGGAAGGTTTGTAGAGGAAACAGTCCGGGATGATTTCTTCCACTGTCCGTGTCCGCATTAATTCCTGGAGCGGAGTTTCGGTGGATCGGGATCGTCAGGAAACGGAGGGACCGGCAGGCCCAAGTCTGATGGATCCGGTGAGTAGTATGGATCGTGAACCTCCCGAGTTGGTAGTGAAGACGGGGGCGGCAGTGGCGGTGGTGGCGGAGGCAGCGGGTCGGCGGAGGATGGCTCCACCGGTGCTTGGGAACACTGACACATTAAGGAATGAACCTGTGAGGGTGTGAGCGGCCCATCGGTATGCTTGGAGGTATTAGATGAGCGGGAAGAAAGATCCAGTGGTAAAGCTGAGGTGGAGACGAAGGCGAGCTTGGACGCCGCCATCCATGCCTTAATCTGAAGTTTCAGCCGTGCATAACGCTCTTTAGTGCGAGCGAGTTCGGAGGAAAGAGACTGGAGGTCTGACGCCGGTGGCAGTTAGCTGCACAGGACCGGAGACGTGCCGGCGGTATTGCACTGCGGACGAAAGGATTCCGATAGCAGCGGGTTCGGAGGCGGAGGCTCCAACATATCCTGTTCGGTGGTAATTTCGAGCACTTCAACATTCTCCAGAGACGGAGGAACAGGAGAGGTGGTTGAACGAGGAAGGGGGAATTCCCTCGGTGTCTCCTTTGCTCGTGGCATATGGAGGCGGAGGCTAGTGCTGAAGCGGAGGTAAGCACAGCAATTCCGGAAGTGAACAGCGTGGCGGCTAGAGAAGAAAAGGTGAGCTCCGTCGCTTCGCCTCGACTATATATACGATGGGGGCTGCGCAGTGGAGCTAGCGAACCGGAAGAACTTGTTTTATCTTTAGTTGAAACAGCATTGAGAGAAGGAGAACGCTAAAAATTGGGTAATGGATTTTTTCACGGCAAGTAGAAATTAAACTTTTAACAATAAAACCAAAAAGGCATCCACTACAGCACAACTAATGAGTAAGCCTAACTCAGGGATTTGACAACAAAGTCAACCAATCATGTAGAGTGGCTGGAATGGAAGACATGCCAACAAACTGTACTAATCCGGACCCAAGGAAGCACGCAATTACAAGATCACCCTATCAAACCTTCAAGTTGAACTTGACCAGTGGCATAGCGTACAGTTAGGCAAGGTACGCATTGCGTAGGGACCCAGCCCACTTGGGGGGGGGGGGGGGGGGCAGTCTACTCTGTAGTACAGCCATCGTTAACATGCTGACTGAGGCGTGAGTCAGATGGCTCCTAGGGTCAATTTACTTCCTTCCCCGCAAGTAAAATCTGAAGCCCGGTTCCATTATATCACCCCTTAGACAATCTCTAAACTTATCGAACCCATTAAAAACTACCATCGGAGTATACATAGGCTCAACAACTAATACATTGGCACATACTCTGGCCAACTTAAAAGGAAAATTGGCGCCTAAGAATCTTAGGTCTACATCAGTGGCCCTCCCCCCAAGACCCTTTAGCTAAATTCTCTGAGCCCCTTTTGATTTTTCTTTTCTTTTTTACTCCACCCCCCCCCCCAAATAAAATTCTGGAAAGTGCTGTGGCACACCCTACATGTTTACTGAAAAAGCAGTTTTTTTTGGGGGGGGGGGGGTGCACAGAAAATTTTGCGTAGGGGCCCAGCCTAACTTTGTTACGCCACTGAACTTGACAACAACCATGAAAGTCCCACCACCAGGACAGGTGCATACACACGAAAGTTCCGGACGAGCCAGAACTTACGAAGAGAGCACAGCATACGACAGCCCTGGTCGAATGCTCAAACGAAATGTGGGGGATGGGTAGTGCTGCATGCTGGGAGGTAGCATGCACACCACCTGGTGGTAAACTATGGAAGCCTCTTAAAGTGAAATTAGGTCTTTGAACATTAACATAAACGATATACGCTAATTACTACAGGGAATCACTTTCGCATAGTAATGAAAAGAAGTAATTTTTTCCTAAGCAAGCAACGAGGAAAAAAATTAAGAAACTGCGTTTGAGACTAATAGGTTACCTTGCAGTTACGCTTTTCCCTATTGTTGACCATACATTTACACTTATTACTTATACCCTCCTCCTTCCCATTGTTTACCGTATTTATTGCAATAAAAATCAAATGCTTTTTACCTTGCACAAGTGGAGTTTTGGGATTTGGTTCAGCAATAGGACCGTTATAAAACAAGAGGCCATCTTTAGATTCCGTCAAAAATTCAAGGCTAAGATGAGAATTTTCACACTGTTTAAGTGGTGCAAACCATGCATAACCATCTCCATTGAAACTTCGTGCAGTCTGCTGGCATCGGGGACCATCATAGCCTTTGGTACACGAACATCTACAAAGTAACATTTTCATAATGAGGCATTTGGATAAAACACAAAGTTGGGGAGGGAGAGGGAAAGGGGCACAATGGAGGAATTCGTGCCCCCAAATAACCAAATAACACGAGTCCCAGCATGAAAGTGCACGTCGAAATCTCAGGTCTGCAAGTCGATTCTTTAAAAAAAGTAGGAAAAAAGTAGGAAATAGGAACATTGAACACCCAAACTAAGTTTTATTTGCACTGATTTTGCTTTCTTCTTAAATCGGCACACCGTGTTACGGTTAGGCCTAACTCAATCTGTACGTGTTGTGTTGATCGCATTTTTAGATAAAATCGATTGTAATATCGTTGTGGAGCTGATATTTTAATACTTCAATGCACAAAGTTGCTTAATTTTTTTATAGAACTGTGGCAACGAAATACAATTTTTTTTACTACGTGGGCCGTATCCCCAACCTTCCTTATGAATTCTTGGCCATATGTATTAAATCGTAATAAATCATCGGAGAGTCTATGCCCGTCTTACATACAAGCTGACTACACCACAAGCCTTCCCTCCCACCGTTGCTATGATGATATATCGATCCCTGGGCCCTGTCACACGTAACAATTGAATTACAACTAAGAATTTACTTAGCTTATGATTACGCAGTTAATAATTATTGGAAATTCTGTTCTTACTTCGAAGAATATTCAAGTTGAACTGGCCTTCCCTCGTGTTGGGACAATCTCGTGCTCGGTTGGCTGCAAAACAATAAAGCAGACGGACCCACACAATATCGATGTATCGAAGGCTCAGAGTTGCAACGTAACGAACGCTGCGTTTACCAGACCAAGATAATCGACCAAAATTCCACAACACAATCCACAACCGTAGCGAGATTTCATTATTTTCGCGAACTCAAAAGCGCCTGTATCAATCAAACCTTGCTATAGTGAAAATTATATTTTAGGCATATTATTGTCTGGAGAAAAAGTAGGAAAATTCAGAAAAAAAGTAGGAAAATTAGGAACTTTTTTTTAAAAAAAAGTACAAAAAGTAGGAATTGGAAGAAAAAAGCAGGAAAAAGTAGGAACACTTGCAGGGCTGAAATCTAAAAGAATTCCAGCACAAAACCTTATCAAATCATTTTTGCCATGGTTTTACAAGAAAACAAACGCATTGAATGTATCGTTTGTTTCTTTTCAGTGGATTATTAAAGTCAGTAGCTTACAGCCTGTCTAAAGATGTACAATAGTTATTGGGTAAGTCATCCAAAAGTAAAACGTGCATGTCAAAATGGATGTAACTGCCCTTTAATTTTATTAGATGCAATGGTAAAAGCCTCTAATTTTAGTCGAATTACAATGTACAGTATTTGAGTTTGGCTAAAATAAACATCATTTGAGGAGTGCTTAGTGATTGCATATGCTTGATTGTCTTTGGCAATCGCTCTGGTATGGTCAAGTTTTCTGCTAGAACTTGTCTCGAATTAGTGGCCTTTACCATTGCATCTAATAAAATTAAGAGTTATGAATGTCATAAAAAACTTTCTGAAAAATGTATTTGTAGAAAAATGCACAGCCATATTTGAGCAATTACCTGGGAATTTTGAATGCTGATAATGATGTCACTTTCAAGATGGCGGGCGAGTGATTGTTGACCTTCAACTGTGCTCGTGCTTTTATTTTTGTTTTTACATTATAAGTACCAATTTTTGACTTTTTATTTCTAGACACACACTACTGTGTCAATGACAGGTGGAAAGGCGGCCACTAGCAGACTGTCTTTTAACTGTTAACGACCTTAAACCTGATTTCAGCCTACTGGTATAAATTCCCCAAGCGGTAGAAACCTTTGTAAATGGTTGGAATCTGGTGTCTGGAGCCCAGTAACGAAGAAAACTTCAACATTAAATAGTGGGAACGTGTCCTTTATGAAGAACAAGTTCCATCAATAACATTGATTTGTGTTACTGGTTACTAGCTGACTAAGGATAAGGCTCCCATGTTAACTCTCATAAGATATAAAGCCACGTCTACAATTTGTTTGGGAAAAGTTTACATACTTAGAAAAGAGTATTACAGGGAAGTGCCGTTTTCAAAAATGAAGGCTGCAGCTAGAAGCTAGAAGTCTTGAAGTGACATGTAAATGGAAAATTATTGTTGTAACCATTGTTTGTATTGTCATCCAACAGTCTATTATAACATGCTCAAGTGTTATACACGCATCGTTTTAGTACTTAAGTGTCAGAACACGTTGTTGCTGCAAAGAGGCGGCTGTAGATCTGTTTGTAGGCCGTTGTGTTGCAGTATTTTGTTTTACAGGCGTACGACTTCAGGCCCATAAAAGGGCCCCAAAAAAAGTAGGGGTGACGATATGACCGTGTGTGTGACCTATTGTACATTTTCAGTCCTATGAAAGTTGTGATATCTACCCAAAACCAAAACTAGTATAAGAGAAGCTGCCTAGTTTGCAAAAAGGGTCGGTATTTGAAAGTAGTGATATCACTCAAGCAGGGAAAGGCCGCCAAAGTTAAATGTATTAGCAATGTTCTAATTTTCATTTAACTTTCGAACTATTAGTCATGCGGTTAACTTGGCTAATACGACTAACCTTGGCGGCCTTTCCTTAGTTGAATGACATCACTACTTTCAAAGGCCGACACCTTTTTTGGAAACTTGGCGGCTTCTCTTATACTAGTTTTGGTTTTCGGTGGATCACTAACGTTAATAACTCATTGTCTTTGTATAGTTTAGGTGCACAAGGCCTGTGAGGTTGTGGTGCATGTTAGAGGCACCCGTTTTATTCAGCTGTAACAACCCACTGAATCAATTTTAACACTCCAAGTTTTATTTCTAAGAAAATTTGCAAGAATTTGTTTACCTTGCTCCATTATGCTCCATGCTGCATTTGCCATCGTTGTAACACGGATTAGGGTCACAGCTTTCTCTCTGGAAATTTTCTCTTGCTCTGCAAACGCAGTTGGCAACGATGAAGGCGTGAATACCTGCCATACCTGTTCGCTTAGATGTAATCATGTAAGGCTTCTCGTAGATAATCATATCGTTGTTGCAGCTACCTTCGCAGGCTTTGTTTTCATATAAGCATTCATCAATGCCAATCATTTCTATTTCAATGCCTACGGCTTGTTCAATCTAAACAAAAGCAACAAGAACTAAATAATTAATGACAAGAGGTTAATTTGACTTACAGTACGTAACAGTTGACAGTTAACAATAATAAATAGTACTTTTTGCCATAAATAATTTTCAAATGTTTGGTCAACATTACCATACTGGCCTGAATACAAGCCGTTAGTTATTTTTTTTAATTTGTTCCATTAAAACTGCGTCGTCGTCTTATATTCGTGTACAAATCCGTAAGTGTGCTAAAATTTTGAACGATTCTGAAGTTAGAACACACAATTTGAAGTTTTTTTTTTTGAGAGCTATCCATTTATGTTCAGCAGCTCCAACACTTTTTGAATTAACTGATACATACCCAAATTGGTATATATCCTATCCCAGTAATGGCGGTCGGAATGCTTTACAGCATATGATGAATGCAAACTCTAGCTTTTCAAGACTCATGCTGCTGAACTCTATATGACTTTTAAACGTGTCGCCTTCCAGAAAACCGCCATGAAAAAGCTTGCCATCATTTATCATGGTGCTATTAAAAAATAGCACAACCATCAAGTCTGCCGTGACTGTAAAATGTTCATGCTTGACCTTGCAGTGCGTATGAAGCAGGCTCTCATGTAGGGAACTATCGAGGAATTGGGCAATCTGCTGGTGATGACTTGTAGGGGTGGCTCCGAAGGCTGGGGCTTTGGTTTGGGAGTCTCTGTTGAAAAAGGACTATTGTCACTTGGTGGTTTGTTGGAAGTACGGACACCACGGGACCCAAGAATTTTCCGGTATGGCGGTCCTCCAAGATGCTGAGGATAGTCCGCTGTCCCAACTCATTTCCCCCTTGAACTGTATTCCCCTCACTGTTTTATACTCAACTCGCAGTATTGTTTTTTTGTTTAGTCTTTACATTGTACCTTGTGTACTACAGATCACACATACATACATAAATAAATAAAACAACACTGAACCTTCAATACAAAATAAATAAAATATTAATACATAAACAAACCTGGATGAAAATATTTAAGGCCACGGGGCAAAAATGTTTTGATTCTCAGGCATTTTTTGCAAGCCGCAAAAGTCACCCATTGACCAGGCTTTTATTTTTATTTTTCAGTTGAAACTAAGTAACCTAGTATCTCAAATTGGTTCTTTCTGTTCACATTGCGGTAGCAAATTTCAAACTATTTCGAACTACAACTAAACCTGATGACTGCTGGATAACGTACGTACATGAAAGCTCACCTCTCACAAATTTCTCTTTTAAGTAAACTTTTGCAAGTTACTTTTTTTTATTTAGCTTAAAAAAAAAGTCACCAGGCAGGGCCTCTGAACCAATAATAATTTTTCGCGGCCTAATCAGTATCTACTGAACAATACTTGTGATATAGGTACTGCCAGAATCTTAGTTGAAAGTCGCCCGCCTTACAATCGCACTCATTTATTTTTCTTTAATATGAGGGCCCGCCATGGCAATTCAAATCTCATTTAAGCCTTACAATCATGTCAGTACGGTATATATGGTTGTTCATCAGTTTTCTCCAACCTTGAATTTAATTTAAATTTAACGTGTTCACGGTTTCTCTTTGTCCTCTGGGACGCTTCACTGTGGGAATTCTTTATTTATACTTGTAACAACATTTCTCTGCACATACTCGAAAACAAAACTTGAATTGTTTAACACGTACCTCTTCTCGATGTTCGCTCAACTTCCCATTCAGCCTTTCAGGTTCGTAGTATGGACTGCCATGAACAGCAAAGCGTACATCTAACATTCCATGACTCGCCGACTTCATTACGGTGAAGATTTGCACATTTTGCAATGGTACCCCCATTACTTCGGCTATTTTTGCCTGCAACTTTTCCCGTTTGCTTGGCACAATGATTTTTTTCTGTAAAAGGCATTCAGTCATTAGTCACTGTCTACAAATCCACAAAACTTTTTTTGTTTTAAATTGCTTCAAGCCCAGTATATGTTGAGCTTTTAGTCACACATAGTTAACTTTTTTATAATGTTACTCTAAATGGCAAATCAGAAAGAAAAGTCAAAATTACAAGTTGTACACCCGAGGGATAAGGGACGGCCCTAATTTTATACACCCTTTATACACTAACTTTGCAATTTGTTGTCCCATGCATTAATGCCCCCCCCCCCCCCACACACACTCCTCCCCATTCACTTACTACTAGACATCTTCCCATCCCTCACAGATTGAGTCAACAGTCAAATAAGCGTTGAAGACGAAAAAGGGAATATTAACACAGGTTCGTTGCTATAGGAACGTTTCTTTGCGACAATTACAAAAAATTTTTTTTTTAAGGATTCATTTATAATAACCCTGATATAGTCAGTTAACATTGCAATTCCAAAGACAGTGAGCTATCGTTGTAATGGGGGTATACTGTACTAACTACAAAATATCAAGGTTGTACATCAGTAAAAGTGCATATTCACATCCTTAAACTTTTAAATAACTTTCAGCTAGAAGTCAGGCTGCGTAGTAAAAAGTTGCCCATAAACAAGACACCAACCTTATAATCCCAAATGCTAATAAAATCGTCTTCTGATGATCCCTTAATTCGAATAGACCCCGACTTGTAAACGGCTTCTTCAGGAATGTTCAGCACTTTGACAGTAACACTCGCTTGTACAGTTAGTTTGTAATGAGAGTCCGTTACAGTGAAAAACAGAGTGTAAGTCCCTTCTCTTGTCTTTTCCAGCATTGTAATTTGACCACTAGTTTCATTGAGTCTGAACTGTGGGTGGTCATCGCTTTCCCAATGGAATGTCTTGTCTGGCCAATCCCAGTCATCTTCATCATCAGCGTAAACTCTTCCAATGACAATCGCCGGTGATCTTCCTGCAAAATAATGGAAGAATCGAGTGTTCATTGGCCTTGGGGAAATAAATGGTGCTTTCAAGACAATTTTAGTACGAACTTTTGGTTTTCAATAAATTGCTTTTAGAGCTACTGACTAGAACATTTGCTGAAATAGCTAAGGGGAAGCCTCAAACCAAAGTGGATGGCCCTAACGAAGTTGGTAAGGACACGAAAAAAAAAAATTTCGGTTCTCAGGCCCTGCCTGGTGACTTTTTTTTGACTAAATAAAAAAAGTGACCCGCAAAAGGTTACTAAAAGTTTTTGAGAAAAATGAGCTTTCTTGCACACACGTTTTCCAGCAAGCATTAGGTTTAGTTGTAGTTTGAAATAGCTTAGAAATGTACCACAATCTAAAAGGAAAGAACCATTTTGAGATGCTAGGTTACTTAGTTTCAAACCAAAATAAAAACTAAAAATAAAAGCCTGGTTACCAGGCGACTTTTTGAGCTTGTAAAAAATGCCCAAGAACCAAAACATTTTCTTTCCATGGCCTAAATAAGGGTAGATGCGAATGAATTTGCTTATACCAATCTATCACGGGTTAATCCCTGATGGAACCTCTTTGCCAATCCTCGAGACTGCCATTCCCTGAGGTACCTTCCAATAAATAACTTGTAACAGAATATCCATCCACCAGAAGTTTTTTTTAAGCCAAGGTAATCCTTCTGGGTTCTTAAATTATCTGAAAGGGGGTTAATTTAGGCTTAACTAACTTAAGACAGACTTAAGTGTTGCTTAACTTATCACAGTTACCATATGTGAACTGAATTAACTCGGAACATCAGTAAAGGGCTCAAGAAGTCGTGTTCCACAGTCAAATTAAGGTAAAGGGCTAAAGGCCTTAAGAAAAGGTTTAGGTTACAGATTATTATTTGATCATAACTGAAAAAGCAGAAAAGAAGCCGTTGTTAATTTAGCTGCTGAGTCCAGACAAGAGTTATTTATTGCTAGGACGGACAACAAGAAAAAAGCCCAAAGCACATGCCTCGATCTTAGAGGAAAGTCGATTGGTTTACTTTTACAGTCCTTTTATCTTTTACATGACAGCATGAGGCCAATAACATACGAGAAATGTAGAAAATAAGAAAAACACTAGAAAATATCCAGATAAATGCTACCATACAACTTACATGTAACAAACTGAACTACTCTCTTATGCAACGGCATCAAATACACCTAATTAGCGAATCCGACATACAAATGAAAAAAGATAACTGCAAGGTTAGCAATAAGGACTGAGCACATTTGGCATGCTATTGAAACACTATTACAATGGTCTTTTTTCTCAGACACTGTTGCCTTCTTTGCAGAAATTTACTGTACTTTGTAAACATTACAGAGGTCTGGTGGCACTTTTTTTCGTCTAACAAGTTAATCCTGTTCAGTTAGGTATGGCAAATTAACGAGATATGCTGCAGTCCCATGGCACAAACATGGCGGACCCGTGGATTTAACGGGAGGGCAAGCCAACCGTTGGGCACAGGACCCGCAGAATTTACGGAAGCCACTTTATCGAGCTGTACGTCAATCCAGGTGGTGCATTAATCGATCCTGAAGCGTTCATTCACTAAAGAAATATGTTTGCTACAGTTTCCCGCCAATTTTCCCCACGTGACTAGTTTCTAGCCAATAATATTTAATTTTTCTCCAATCTATGTCGTGTTCACTCGCTGCCCCCGTGAGTTTCGAAAATAAAAAGATGGCGGCCATTGCATCACATGGCGGCTCTCCCGGTTCGGATTTTGATTTACACCGTGTACCACTTTAGACAGAGGTAAATTAGCAAACTATGGACGTCTTTGAGAGATAAAACTGTAAAGAGAACCGTGATAATGTTTTTTTTTTTTATTGAAAACTGATTGATAATGCATTAAGTGAATTGAAATACGATGCATCCGGTTGGATCGGAGCATGACGCGGTAAGAAAGGCTGCTGCCGACCAAGGAGGCCCAGCTCGCCGCTACCGACCTATAAACCGCGGCCCGCAGCAGCCATCCTGCTCTTCTCACGTCGCTTTTTCAATCCATTTACGCAAATTCAGGAATGGATGAGAAGTGTGAACAATTGCGGAATGATTTTTCTTCATTGAAGTTTTTTTTTTTTAAATACGGATTTCGGAGAGTTACACGATGGAACTAGTCCGAGTCGGGAATAGGCCTAGACTACGCTTTGCTGAAGTGCTTCGTCACTCGACCACCACATGCTTTAGTCAACAACTGGAATAACTGAAAATAAAATGCTTTTTTTTTCCTCAGATCAAATGAAGGAGAAACAACTACCTCGTAAAATTTTTATTAAGAATAGCTTGCCAAATGGATGTAAATAATTACGGCTGCGTGATTATGTGCACGTTTCTACAAAAGAGGCCCAAATTTTGTTGAAAAGGAAGCTGCCGTTCCTAGAGTGATTAATGCACTACTGACAGACGTCACAATTTTATTTAATTAAAAGAAAGTTTCACACATTTTTCCTTCATTTTTGGAGTGATGAAGAATAACAGATAGATCATCAAGTTTATGCAAAAAAAAAACTTACTCTTTCAGTATATACTACTTTTCCATATTATATATCTTTTTGGCCACATTTGACTATGAAGAGATGGAACAATAATATCCCCACAGTAGATAATCGTCAATCAGTAATTCCACTATCTTCTGTAGTAACCATCACTGATTTTAGGCTTAACCCTTTCGAGCCTAACGACATTTCTCATTTTCCTGCTGAAAAAGCCTATGGCGAAAACATGGCCGCCATGAACAAGTTACACGCCCATGAAAATAAATTGTAAAAAAAACAACTACACGGTCTAGAAGTATAAAAATTCGCAGATGTAATAATTATACTGTAAATTATTGACCAGAAATATAATTGGGACCATTCTCCTACGTTTTCATAATTTTAAAAAGTCCTGAAGTTCGACTACGTAAACAGCACTAACGAAAGTTTCAACTTACAGTACTAGGAATGATAACATCCACTCGATATTCTTCCGTCACAACGCCTGTTATTACTTCCGAAATCATCATTTTATGTTTTATTACTGTAAAAATAGATTAAAGTTGCTTTATTCCTTCAAAATTCGCGATCGTCGAAAGCCCACTACCAATTCGCGTAGGACAGCTATTGCGACTGGCTGCCCGCAATGCGACGCACTCCTGCTAGCGCCAATGGATGCGACCTTCACTCGTGTCGCGTGACGTCACTTGTGAACGGCCGAAGAGTCACATGCCGCGAGCGAACCAATCAGCGCTCGCGATGCCGAAGCGTTTGAACAAAGCCCATTGAAACGAAACATTTGATTCGAGGAATACCGGCAGTGACATGGGGGTTGATGACGTCATTTTTTGCGGGCTAGAAAATTGGGAATCCCCTTTCTCGAACGCGACCAATATGGCGGCTGTACGTTGCGTCGGTCCGGAGATATGATTGTTTGAACCAAGGGCTATTTTCAGCAAACAAACACAATTTTCACGTAGATTTTGGTCAGGATACCTACAGTAACATTGATTAAGGTAATAAAAAGATGATATTAAAATTATATTAATAGAAATTAACTGAAAATATACGTTCCAAAATACCCAAGTCAATTGGTATTACATCTCCGATGTACGCCATTGCATTTTTTTTTTAACAATGTGGTGAAGTAGACTAACGATGCATCTTCATTTGGGCTTTTTGGCAGCGGAATTGCAACGACGATATATCGTCGCTTAGGCTCAAAAGGGTAAAGTAAAGCTTATGTAACTCCCAGCAACGACCTTACCTTTAAAGAGGTAAACTTCAATCTCAGTACTTCCATCTTTCATGCCATGGTCATTTTCATCTCCAACAATAACCGTTAAAGTACTGGTTCCAGTCTGAGAACCCTTATCTGTTATCTGCACTGGGATTTTGTAATCTTTCTGTTCTTCGCGGTCCAGGGACTGCATCACGTACAAGGTAGCAACTCCATGTCCACTGGTGCCACCTAAAAGAAAAATTAGTTAAACTAATTAAAGCACAGACAACTGAATGAACTCGATAAATACTTAATACAGATGGAAACTATTCCCATATTTAATCACAAGAAAATAGGTTTGCATGCCATTTGTATTTATTAACAGGATTTGTAAGTAACAGACAAAACCATTTTCAAGGCTTTTTCAAGGCTTTGAAATTTTACATCAAAGCTCTGTGCACAACAGACTTTCAGAATTACCTATTTAATTCCAGTAGTTTGTCAGATGTTAACGTTGGTATCATTGTGCTCTTAGCTTGCAGTAGGAAGATGAATAGTCATAAACAATGACGAACATTACGTCCTCCCAACGCCAATGGACAAGAAGCAAGGAGGGATACAGTAACTAACAGCCAGCAAGTAAGAGCCAGCGGCACATGCTCAGCTGCCCCTTTTGGCAAAAAATGCTTGCATTGCATGGCACCTATCTCTCTCTTGGGTTCGTACACCAGAGACGAAACCATTTTCAAGGCCAACTCGAAGCCAATTTCAAGGCCATTTTGCATACCAAATTGTTAAAAATTACTTTAAAAAATTCAATCTTTTTGCTAGCCTATACTCTATAATTGAATAAACATCCATTTAACAGATATTTATTTTGCCCCATCGCGGGACAAGTTGCCTTTCCAATACCACACTTACATGTGAATACAAACAAAGGCACGTCGTATCGTTAACAGAAGATCACGCTGACAAACTTATTTTTTACAATTTTGTTTATGAATTTAAGCATAAATTGACTGTATTTCATCAAACATAGTACGCTACCAAAATACAAGGCTATTTCAAGACTCTTACAAAAAAAATGCCAATTTTCAAGGCTTTTCAAACCTTGAATTTTTGGTTTCGAAATTTAAGGCTTTTCAAGGAATTCTAGGCATTGTACGAACCCTGTCTCTCTTTCTGTCTCCAGTCCAATACGAGGGAAGAATCGTTCACAGAAGAAATGCATTCGGCTGACAAATTATTTCTATTTATCTAATTTTTTATCTAAATTAAAATTACTCCCATGGCATTACCCTCATTCCAAACAAAGTATGCACTCACAAAATTCAAGGCCATTTCAAAGGCTCTGACAATAACAATTCCGAGTTTTCAAGGTTTTTCAAGCCTTGAATTTTGGATTTTCAAATGTAAGGCTTTTCAAGGAATACGAACCCTGTATCACTAATACCATTTAGATAAGTAAACAGTTTATTATTCACCAAATACCATAAAACTCTGCACCAATAGGCTGGTAATTCGAAAGCTCGGAAATAAAGATTTCAGCTATGGCAAAATAAAAATTCCATGGGCAAGATATTCACTTTCTGTGATAAATAAACGTCAATTTGGTACTGAAACAGCACTCTTACCATTAGCTATAAACTTAAGTTCAAATTTCTGCTTTACATCATTGTCAGCCGTCTCAGCCATGCCAAACCAAAATGGAGGGCCATTGCCAGCTGCGTCATCATCAGGATCGCAGGCTTCCATTACCAATGGTTTTCCATGCTGAAACGTAATAAAATTAGCATTATTATTAAAATAAAATTATAGAAAGAAATATTATTAATATTTTCTATTTTTAATGAACTCTACTAACCATATCCAGAACTTGGGTTTTTTCATTAGGTCCATTTTCCATCACTAATCCTTGATAATGTTCACAGAAAGCTGGTGGATTATCATTAACGTCAAGAACATTGACAACTAGTGTAGCAGTGGCAGTACGCGATGGTATGCCTAATGGAAAGAAAAAATGAAAAAACATCATAAATCGCGGCTCTATGAACCATCCTACCCGATTTACATGCTTTAAGGAGGCACGAAACTCTAAAGGGAGGCAGTGGGATTAACTCTTAGAAGCTAAACTAGCTGATGAACGATTAATGCTATGTTCCCTAGCTGTTCGTTCTAACAAGTTTACACCGCAAATAGTTCAAAAGTGAATCTGTAATTTCGTTTGTTAGGCCTAGGTGACACTGATGATTTCAGGAAACTTCATTTGAATGAGATGATCAGTCAGATGGCTGAAAGTTGACTTCTAACTGCTACCTTGCAAGAAACAAATACGTAATACCATTTCATGTGTTGTAATGAATTTTTCCGTGTTTCATGTAGTAACTATGCATGGTACATGTTAACCATTGCTAAAGTGTACGACGTTATTATGACTAAATAAACTTAAGGAAGGAGCTATAAAAGAAAGTGATAAAGACATAATATCAAAATAATAAACTTTATGTATGTTTAATAAGGCCACGCAAAAAAAAATTGGTTTACGGGCGAGGTTGCAAATTGAAGCACCAGCAACCAGGCATTTTATTTTATTTTTTTATCTAGACACACGCTAGTGTGTCGCGCCAAGTTAGGCAACAATCATCACAACAAACATCACATCAATTCAATTGCCGAGGTTGCAAACCATAGCGCCAGTGTCTTATATCTTGAAGCATAGTTGGGCACATATTAGGTACTTGGGGAAAAATAATAACGCGGTACAAAAGCTTAACCCTTTTAGGCCTGTGCCATTTTTTCAATTCTCGTGCGAAATAGCCTATGGCTGCCATGAACAAGTTGCATGCCTCACGAAAATTAATTGTAATAAAAAAAACTATGCGGTCTAGGAGTATAAAAATTCGCAGACATAATAATTATACTGTAAATTATTGACCAGAACCATAATTGGGACCATCGTCCTAAGTTTTCATTATTTAAAAAAATCCTGAAGTTCGACTACGTGAACAGCGTTAACGAAATTTTCAACTTACAGTAGTCAGAATGATAACATCCACTCGATATTCTTCCGTCACAACTCATGTTATTACTTCCGAAACCATTATTTTATGTTTTATTACCGTAAAAATAGTTTAAAAGTTGCTTTATTTCTTCGAGATCCACGATCGATTACAGCTCACTACCAAATCGTTGCTGGACGCCATAATGACCGGCTGCCCGCATTGCGACGCGCTGCTGCTAGCGCCAATGGCTGCGACCTTGACTCGCATCGTGTGACGTCACTCGCGAACGGCCGAAGAGTCACATGCCGCGAACGAGCCAATCAGAACTCGCGAGGCAGAAGCGTTTGAACAACGGTCGTTGAAACACGACATTTCATTGGAGGAATACAGGCAGTGATGTTGGAGTTAATGACGTCATTTTTCGCGGCCCAGAAAATTGGGAATCCCCTCTCTCGAACGCGACCAAGATGGCGGCTGTACGTTGCTTCGTTCCGGAGTTACGATCGTTTGAACCAAGGGCTATTTTCAGCAAATAAACGCAATTTCACGTCCATTTTGGCGACGTTGCCAACAATAACATTGACTTAAGGTAATAAACAGATATTAATTAAATTAACCTAAATAAACCGAAAATATACGTTCCAAATTACGTAATTCAATCGGAGTTAATCCTCCGATGTACGCAATAAGACATTTTTTTTTAACAGGGCGTAGAACTCGGCTGAACCTGGCTACCGATACATCGTCGTGTCGGCTTTTTCGCAGTGGAATTGCGATGACGATATATCGTCGCTTAAGCCTAAAAGGGTTAAATTGTGTTGAAATCGAGAGCAATAACCCACCTGACAAAAATTAACTCGTGTAGAAATGCCAGCTAAGCTGCTTTCAATGCAAAATCTGACCCTCAATAACGTTGAAAATGTGTAACTAGCTAGCTAGCTAATTCTAGTCCAGTCATCCCCATGTTAATTTCCATAGGGTGATTATTCATCGATACCGAGAAGGCTTCCAGCTATGAAATTGGACGAATGGCTCCAGCTCGATACGAACTGCGTACCTTTTATGGTTTGGAGCCTAGTGGTGTAACGAGGATGGCGTGGGATGGCGCTTAAGTACGAAAATATTGGTATAACCATTGTTAGTATTGTCGGCATCGTCTCTCATTGGACAGCTAAAGTTCGGACAATGACAGCGTGTATACTGACGTGTGTGCCTAGACACACACTAGCGTAGCACGATAAATCTAAACAACGTTGCCAAAGAAATGGTGTTCACGTCCAATTCACGAAAAATAAACCAACTCTAAAAACAAAGCAAAATAAACAAAGCCAAAAACTGGTGAAGAGGCCAAATTGAGAGTGGTTCGGCCCTTCAAAGGAGTGATATCAACACACCAAAACTAACGAAATAAAACAAATTACAACAAAATTAAAACCAAACTAAAAACCTATAAAGAGATGACCAAGTTGAGAATGGTTCGCTATAGGCAAAAGATATCAAATTGTGGAAAACCAATTTCTAGTTGACGTGCCTCTTATTACACATCTGCACGGTAGTGGAGTTGAGTCTAATACACCATTTTAAATAAAGGACTGATATCATATCAAAAACGAAAACTGGTAAAAGGGGCCGCTAAGTTCCGAATGGTTCGGCCCTTCAAAGGAGTGATATCAACACACCAAAACATTCGCCAACTTAATCGCACCGAATAATACTTTGGACGTTAAATGAAAACTAGAACATTGCTACTTTTGGTAGCAATGTTCAAGT
>JAHWFP010252472.1:180915-206693 GCA_023313725.1 Lithobius niger | reverse complement strand
TCCAGAATTTAGCAACATTGCAAACACAATGCTTAAGCCTGTACACACCTATAGTGTACTGTAACCTGTATGCACCTATAGTGTCCTGTCCTCTTAATAGTAAGACTTTCAAGTGTTTAATGTAAAAAAGTAATGTAAAACAAAACGAAAATTAACACCAACTGCATCTTATAACGGAAAAAAATAAACAACTTTATTTCATCATTTTTGTTTAATAAGCCGGTATCCGGTACACCGGCCCGGATCAGGAAGCTAGATCCAGAACCGATCCGGAGCCGGTAAAATGCTATCCAGTCGATCCCTAGCTCCAATGGCTAGGACTCGGACTCGCTTCGTGTGACGTCACTTGAAACTGGGCCTAACACGATCAGTAGTTACGAGCCCCGAATGAACCAATCGTAGCTCGTGATACTCAAGGAGTTTAAACACAGTCGTTAAAAAGAAGCAGTTTATTCTAGGAATAAAGGTAGTAACGTCGAAGTTGATAAAGCCATTCTAAGCAGGCACGGCAAAGGGGACTCGCACCTTTCTAACACGACCAAGATGGCGGCCGTGGTTTGCGTTGTTCAAAGTTACAATAGTCTGAACCAAGGGAGATTTTCAGCAAAAACAAAAGCCATTTTAAAATCTATTTAGAAGACACTACCCACAAAAACGAAAATTAAGGTAAATAAAATTTTGTATATTATTGAATTAAATAAACCTGCTACACTGTAAACCAATTATAGTAAGCGTTAATTTGTTTTCCAATATAGCTATTAATTGTCTAACACCAGTGCATAATTACCCCTCCTTAAAGAATGCTATCAAAAAATCCAAATGATTTCTTGGCCGCGGTTCTGCAGTGCGTAAGGTAAGCAACCCTTAAAACCAATGGCCACTAGCGCTTCTAGTTTTTCATCAGCTGCGATGGCATGTCGTAGCGGCGCACACCTCTCATTTAAGACGAGTCCACTACGATTATTCCATCGGTTTGATTTTTAAAACATGTTAGTTTAATTAGAACAGAGAATTGAACGACATTCAAAATATTCAGCATTGTTTGGCAGTTTTTTGGCAGGGTAGGTGGGTGGCATGTTGGCCTCTAAACCGTTTGGTCCTGGCATTTTGAATATTTCATTTATGGACGGTGATGTTGCCACACGGTCGACTGATATGTGATGTAGGAAATTCCTAGATAAGAAAGTTATAGCTCAAAACTAGTTTTAAGAATTCTCTCACCCTCCCCTGAAAAAAAACACATGTCTTACAGTAAAGTTGGTATAAATAACCCCCCCCCCCCCACCAAAAAAAAAGTACTAAGTCATTAAGTACTAAGCACTAAAGTCATGAACGATTGTCCAACAAGTAGCCCAAGTTTACATTAATTTCGCATCCCAACATTAGACTATATAACTTTGTTATCCAGTTATTTCGTATGTATCGGTGCGGCCGCATGCCTATGTATAATTTAACCCTTTGAGTGCTAAACCCGAGAAAATCTCGGGCCAAACACAAGCACAGGTTGAAGTATTAAAAAGAGTCCTTACTACGCGCGAGATGGCCAACAATGCAGGAATGACAACAATACTAGGTTCCCTTAACAAGCCGACTCTAGAGACGGCCGTGGCCGAGTTGGTAGAGGCGTGTGCCTCACGTTTAACAGCTCCTTCAGGTTGCTAGTTCGAGCCCCGACCAGGTTACCCCTACTTTTTTGGAGATATAAAAAAAAACACAGCTCTCAAAGGGTTAAGCAAGAATGCTCTGTACATTTGCCAGCCATTGGTCGGTTGGTGGTGACGTCAGCCACTGACGAATGCTAGATGTTACCAGCCATTGCTGGTGGATGGATGACGTCAGTCGGCTGAAGCAAACTTAACCCTTTCGAGCCTAACGCCATTTTTCATTTCCCTGCTGAAAAAGCCTATGGCCGCAACATGGCTGCCATGAACAAGTTGCATGCCTCACGAAACTAAATTGTAAAAAAAAAACTATGCGGTCTAGGAGTATAAAAATTCGCAGATATAATAATTATACTGTAAATTATTGGCCAGAAATATAATTGGGACCATCGTCCTATGTTTTCATTATTTAAAAAAATCCTGAAGTTCGACTACGTAAACAGCGCTAACGAAAGTTTCAACTTACAGTACTCGGAATGATAACATCCACTCGATATTCTTCCGTCACAACGCCCGTTATTACTTCCGAAATCATTATTTTATATTTCATTACCATAAAAATAGTTTAAAGTTGCTTTATTCCTTCAAAATTCGCGATCGTCGAAAGCCCACTACCAACTCGCGTAGGACAGCCATTGCGACCGGCTGCTCGCAATGCGACGCACTCCTGCTAGCGCCAATGGATACTCGCTTCGCGTCACGGGCTAGAAAATTGGGAATTCCCTCTCTCGAACGCGACCAAGATGGCAGCTGTACGTTGCGTCGTTCCGGAGATACGATGGTTTGAACCAAGAGCTATTTTCAGCAAACAAACGCAATTTTCACGTAGATTTTGGCCACGATGCATACAATAACATCGATTAAGGAAATAAAAAGAAGATATTAAATCATATTAATCGGAATTAACCGAAAATATACGTTCCAAAATACCCAAGTCTATCGGTATTACACCTCTGATGTACGCAATTGGATTATTTTTTTTTTAACAGCGAGGTGAAGTGGGCGAACGATATAGCGTCATGTAGGCTTTCACGCAGTGGAATTGTCCCGACGATATATCGTCGCTTAGGCTCGAAAGGATTAAAAAACTCCATTCATTTCCTAAGAACGAAAATCGTTTGACTCTTTGTAGCGGAGGATTTTCCTGACGGATTCAAACCATTTTCAAGCTTAGACCTATTAATGTGGCATAGAATTTGTGTGCAAAATTTGAAATTTGTCGGATAATTTGTTCAAATGCTATAGCGCATACGAGTCTAAATCGACTCTAATAAACAGAAAACATTCGTTTCAAAATACCTAATTTAATCGGAATTACACCTCCGTTGGATGCAATTACATTTTTTTTTTGCAACGGAGCTTTGAACTGAAGAGACGATATATCGCTCGCCAGCTATTTTAGACACGAAAGGGTTAATAGTATACAAACAAATTTCAAGATCGATCAAATCTTTGGTTAACTCCAATGAAAATCAGCACGGATAACTTTATTCCCTGCCGGTTCAAAAACTTGCCTGAGCAGCTATCTGTACATTCACCAGCGATTAACTATGCGAAACTTGTTATAACGAAACTCACAGGGAAACAATTTTACTTTTTAACCAATTTTGAAAATATATAACAAATTATCATTATGAAGCTTACGTTTTACAAAATTGTAAGCTTATTACTGAAGAAATAATCCTAATATTCAATTTTCAAATCAGTGCAGGCGTAATCTTACACTTTCCTTTAAAAACTGATTTAAAATGATATCCTTGATGAACATTTCCGGTAACAACTGGACTTGCCGAGGCTAAGCCGAAACTAAGCTTTCTTATTCCGCTTGCACACTAACAATACATTCAACTGCTGGTCTCAACGTAAAATAGCATGTTAAAACACGATTATTTGTATTATGAATGAGTAACTACTGCTACGACTTCGAATTCTATTTAACATCGTGTGAAAGTTAGCGCAACAATGGACGTCTACAACTCTTAAGAATATGTAACTACCTGCTGGCACATTCTCGGATACTCTCCCTTCATACGCTGGCTCCAGAAACCTTGGTGGATTGTCATTGATGTCCTTAAGGTTTACTTTCACTTCGGCGTAACCATACTGAGTTCCATTACGCCCTCCTTCATCAGCAGCCAATACAGTGAAGCGCCACTGGGGACGGCCGTGTGGCTGATCACGATCTAGAGGCTAAAATGAGAACATAAATTTAAAAATACTGACGAAAAAATAAATAAAACGGTAAAGGTGGATGGGTGGAGCAAACTGGCTTATGCCTCGACATGCATCATCTCGCTGAGAAAAAAAGACTAAAATACCAGGGGCACCTGGTTGATTTTAGTTTGCCTATACGAAAATATATATTACCTTTTATTTAAATAGCATTTTTACCCCCAAGGAGCTCTACTAATCCTAGCTTGAAAACAGGGCTTCCCTGCCAGGCTCGTGCTCATTGCGCAGGACCGGAAGCGACCCAGCCAATATATAACCGGATCGGACCGGAGCGCATCATCTTTCTTCATCCCTCGTGAACCTAGTCATCGTGGGGAGGCTGGGTGGGTAAGAGGTAATGTATATTTTTGTATAGGCAAACAAAAACTAAAATCAACCAGGTGCCCCTGGTATTTTAGTCTTTTATTGACACGAAAATATCCATTACCTTTTATTTAAATAACAGACTTCCCTAGGAGGCGGGCTAGGTTCGAAGTACCACCACACGAGCTGGCTGGCCCCACAGAAGCACTATCTGAGCGGAACACACAAGTCCTACGATCCCATGGACCCGGGGCCCTCAGTCCCATGGGTTAGCAACAGGAACAGCCGATGCCAGGGATTGAGAACTCGGTTCGACATAGGGGGAGACGGCAGAAGTGCAAGTAACAAAGAAATGCCAATCCTACCTTGGACGGGAAGCATTCTTCGGGTTCCTCGTAGCTGTGATGAATGGAACGGGAATTGATGAATCACACAGGTCGTCTGGAAGAATAGGAACAGGCCAGCTGAGAACAAGGATGGGGCGGAACAGGTAGACGGACCGGCAAACAGCGGCCAGGCGTCATGTAGAACTTAGCATACGGCAAAAACATCACCCAGATGAGCAAGGACATTGTAGGTGAAAAAACGGAACCGCTGGATCACGATGCGCAGGACCGTTATATCAATCGAGGCCTGATGTGTATGACTGGGATACAGGATCGATGGTAGGTTCAAGAGAAGACAGTAGGAAGTTTTGCACCGGCATTAGCACAGGTCATGGAGCCCGAAGCACAATCGTCGAAGAAGACACTATTGAGTTTTATGAAGAGCAATAAGCGAGACCTAGTAGTAGAAGCAGGTGCTTGCGCAAAGGATCGCGACAGTCAATGTGGCGAGGCACTACCGATGTCGGACGTCGATCAGGCGGGAATGCACGCTGAAACTGGGCTTGTGTCTAGGGCGTTATACATTGCAGAATGTGTTGTCGGACAGGCGACCCAGTTGATGCGGACCGGACTGCCGGAAGGAAGTTCGCAATTTGAAGGAAAGGCCTGGTGCAGCATGGAGAAGATGTGGGATGAAGGTTGCAATGGTGGGTGGATCCTACGCACACCTAGGCATCCCTTGTGTTGTGGAAGTCGCTGTTGGGAAATGCGAGCCGATATACCAGGAATGGTGAAGCGTGATGTCTCTTCTTGGCCGGATCGAGGAGAGCGGATCGATCCATCTCATCCTCAGGACCGGAGCATGATCCTCCCTCAGTAGAGAGGATCGGCGAATCCATCGATGACTTGGAGAGCTCCTGTGACAACCTTCTGTGGCGATTGCCTAGGAAGAAAGGTGATGCGCTCCGGCCCGATCCGGTTATATATTGGCTGGGTCGCTTCCGGTCCTGCGCAGTGAGTCACGAGCCTGGCAGGGAAGCCGAATTTTCAAGCTAGGATTAACAGAGCTCCTTGGGAGAAGAACTGCTATTTAAATAAAGGGTAATGGAAATTTCCATGGCAATAAAAAGGCTGTCGAATTGCAAGATTGCTGTTGAGGCTCATGGATTATTATCGAATTCTCAGATCTCAAAACATTAAAAAAATACAAACTAATGCCGCCGTAGTGAAGCAAGAACGCCTTTAGCGGGAACGAGACTACGTACAGTTTTTAAAGAGATATTATTTCGGAAGGAAGGGTAGGGAAGCCACCTCCAGTGACCTTACTATGGTTTTGCTATGCATAATACGCTAACAAATTCAAAATAATTGACATTACTGCTTTCCTCTAAATGATGAAACTTGCCTTAAGGACTTCTATTTCCCCGGTTGTTTTGCCAACTCGAAATGAAGCAGGTTCCTCTGTACCTTGTCCCGTTAAAAAGTAAATAATTTCTTGAGGCCGTTCTTTATCACCGTCCTGAGCAAAGACTTGCAAGATTTTCTTTGGAAGATTGATATTATCTTCTTCAGTAAGAGTTACTTCATATTCACTTGTATTGAACTTGGGAGGGAGATCGTTGACATCCTTAACTTGAATCTCAACTGTTGTGTTGGCTTCATGCAGACTGTCAGACGCAACCAACGTCAACAGAAACTGAAATGGAAAAAAAAAGGAATAGAGAAAAAATAATTACCCACCATACCAAACAAAACGCTCAACAACAAACAAGTCTACGGCCTTCAGGGCCATGAGGGGAAAAAGGAGTTCGCCGCCCAACCCTGGAGCCAAAAGGGGTCCCAACAACCACCAAGGCCCAGTGACGGTTTAACCCTTTCGAGCCTAACACCATTTTTCATTTTCCTGCTGGAAAAGCCTATGGCGAAAACATGACCGTCAAGTACAAGTTGCATGCCTCACGAAAATAAATTGTATAAAAAAAACTATGCGGTCTAGGAGTATAAAAATTCGCAGATGTAATAATTATACTGTAAATTATTGACCAGAAATATAATCGGGACCATCGTCCTACGTTTTCATTATTTTAAAAAATCCTGAAGTTCGACTACGTAAACAGCGCTAACTAAAGTTTCAACTTACAGTACACGGAATGATAACATTCACTCGATATTCTTCCGTCACAACATCTGTTATTACTTCCGAAATGATCATTTTATGTTTTATTCCCGTAAAAATAGTTTAAAGTTGCTTTATTCCTTCAAAATTCGCGATTGTCGAAAGCCCACTACCAACTCGCGTAGGACAGCCATTGTGAACTGCTGCCCGCAACGTGACGCACTCCTACTAGCACCAATGGATGCGACCTTCACTCGCTTCGCGTGCATCACTTGTGAACGGCCGAAGAGTCACGTGCCACGAGCGAATCAATTAGCGCTCGCGATGCCGAAGCGTTTGGACAAAGACCGTTGAAACGGCACATTTGATTCGAGGAATACAGGCAATGACTTGGGTGTTGATGACGTCATTTTTCGCGGGCTAGAAAATTGAGAATCCCCTCTCTCGAACGCGACCAAGATGGTGGCTGTACGTTGCGTTGTTCCGGAGATATGATCATTTGAACCAAGGGCTATTTTCAGCAAACAAACGCAATTTTTACGTAGATAAAAAGATATTAAATTATATTAATCGAAAATAACCGAAAATTAGGGATGTGCGAGTAGAACAATTTTAATTCGAGTCGAGCCGAGCCGAGTTAGCAACAGAAGAATCGAGTATCGAGCCGAGTTCGAGTATTTGATGGAAATATTTTGTATGCAAGTTTCCCTTTAATTTGTTAAGCTAATAGGAACAAAGATGGTGCTTAATTGACTGTGTGGGTCATGGTTTTCCAGTTTTTAGGAAGTAACTTGAAAATGGTTTCAGCTATTGACTTTTAATCTGCACCACTGGAAAGCTCTCGTCGAGACGTTCGATTTGGTATATTGGAATGTCAAAATCGGTCAAAAATTGACGAAGTTATCGCATTTTCGCCGGATTCGAGTTTTTCGAGTACGGACGCGAGCAGCGAGCCGAGTTTGAGTACAAGTTTCATACTCGGCTCGGCTCGAATTTTTCGAGTATCGCACATCCCTACCGAAAATATACGTTCCAAAATACCTAAGTCAATCGGTATTACACCTCCGATGAACGAAATTGGGTTTTTTTTTTAACAGTGCGGTGAAGTGGGCGAACGATATACCGTCGTTTAGGCTTTTGGGCAGCGGAATTGCAATGACGATATATCGTCGCTTAGGCTCGAAAGGGTTAAGGGGCTTTCTGTATTCTCACTGACCATTAGCTGTTCACAGATGACAGTAGCTATTTTATTGTTGAGATTTTTTTTTCGCCAATACATTTACTGAAAATAAAACTTATTAAAAAAAGTACTGAACCACGATTTCTGTTACCCACCTTTGACTTAGCTTCATAGTCAATGGAACCAGCAACGTAAATAACTCCTGTGTCACCGTTTACAGCAAAGGAGCCGCCATCATTTCCTGTTGTTAACTGATACTGGATTTTTGAAGCTGCAGAATATAATAATTTGGATGTTAAGCAGTAGCAATTTAACACAACTGCCGATTAAAGTGAAAGTAGCATTAATAGACCTTACAAGAGGCAGCTTACTTACATTCATCAGCATCAGTGGCTGTTACAGTGATAACTGAATGCTGTAGATCTTCATTCTCTTGCACCGTAGCATGATAACGAGTTTGGTCAAAACTGGGCCAATTGTCATTTTTGTCATCAATACGAATCTTGAAAGTTTCTTTGTCTAAAACAAATTGAAAATGGTACTATGTCACATCAATAACACTTGAACAAGTAATCAACTAACATGCCACTAACAAAATGCTTACTTATGTTTGGCATTCCAGGAGCTGAATTGGGTCTTGCTGATGGAGCACCATCTTCAGCTGCCACTGTCACAGTGTAGAATGGTTTTACCTCTCGATCAAAAAGTGTCTTTGTTGAAACTTGTCCACTGTATTTGTCTATCATGAAGTTATCATCACCATCACCGGGTGATATGCTGTAGAATACCTTTAAACATAAAACCATCAAATTCAAGAAACACTATTACTACAGGAACCATAATATGTTAAATTATTCGCTCCACATAATTCTGGGGCGGTTACCTCCCTATTAGTATTAAATGCATTTTAATGTCTTGGGTATTCATGGGATCTTGAAATGATGGAGAAAGCCATAGTCAAGGCCAGAAACTGTATTCCATTCCCATATAATTTTCTGTATAAATCAAACCCTCTTCAACGTCGCTCTCCGACGGCAACGATATTTTTATAGCTGTAAAGGATGCGTTGTGTAACCAACAACAGCAGTGCAAAAAAAGTTGTTCAAAACATTAACCCAATGACCGACACTTAGAATGAGGTTTAGTCGGTTCCAGATCCGGACACCTCAGGTGCTGTGCTCAAGCAGATTGTATGTCATCTTTGTTGTTTGGGCACACTGTAAGCAGCAACGGTGAGGGAAAGCAGGGTGGGTAATTGGGTAAGAATTCTAGGGATAAAAACAGGTTTCCCAACTCAGGTTGAGGAGGGTAAATGACGTGTTTGTATCTCACCATACTGTCCCCAATTAACTTTTTGCAAAACCGAAACTTCAACAAACTGGATATTGGGCAGTCACCATCAGCACCTCCAAGTTTAGTTGGCGGGTTCCATGCGGCTTCCTCTGAATGAATTGACTGATGGCCTTAGTATGTTCACCAGAAGAAACCATGTCTATAAAAATGGTCCCATAAACGTGGTCGCAACATCTACGCTAGGACAAACTCCTCGAGACCATTTCGAGACAAGCTACCAAGACAGTACCAGTCTTTTCATAACCAACACAAATACCTCATATTCATATGCTACAGAAAATAATTAAGCCCAATGATGAAAAACAATCTTGCACAGCATTCCAAGCATAGCCAAGTGGTACACGTCATTTGAGATGAAGATTAGCACATGCCAGTTGCCATATGGACATCAACTTTTCATGGCAATCATGGCGATCCTTTTCTGCTCAGTTGCCAGATTGGTGACAAAACTGCAGCAAATTACTGGCAAGCATATTGTCTCCTTACAATATTAAGTGCTACCCTAGGAAATAAATGCAAACAGGGAAAAAAACTTATTGTAGTGATAAACAAAAACACAACTAGTGGCTATTCAAAGCTAGCTAATTAGCTAGTGGCGACTGGCAAAAAAAAATGCTAATCTTGACCTACAAACTGTTCACCACTGGCATGCCCTGCCATACTTACAAGACCTTTTGGGCTTACAGTGTAACTAGGTGGAAGAAAAGCAACTGTACAGCACACACAAGGGCAACTGTTTTAAGACTTACTGTGGAATACACGTTTGTGTTGCGTTAATAAGACGCTGAGAAAGTTAACAGGTTGAAAGGCAGGTTTTAATCAGACACCACGCTAGTTCTAACAATGATCCACTGTGCACTAGCATAAAACTAGTACTAGTCCTCCAATTATCCGTTAGTGACTGTTATCGATACTTACGGTATTAAAAGGGACTGTTCCATCACGATCATGGGCAGTGATTTTGAATACTTTCGTGCCAGCAGGTTCGTTTTCCAGGACGGATCCTTCTTCAGTTTTTCCAAACAATGGAACTTCATCATTAACGTCAATCAGTTTTACTTGAAGGGTCGTTTCCGAAGCCAAAGACAACTGTTCTGCATTCTAAAATTCAAAAAAGGTTTAAATTATATTAAACTGAAAATGTGTGAACTAAATCAACTAATAAACCCAGAAAATTCAAAACGTGGTTCAATGACTTAATAAAATGTTTTTTATGCCATTTTTTTTATGCCATTAAAGGATGAATAACTGAATTTACTTTACAAATGCTACCATTTTTATATAAGATAGGAAGATGCTATGTAATTTATTGCATTAGAGTGCACAAACACAGAGATTTAAAACCATCTGTCAACAAAGAGCACTTTATTAAATACATGACAACATATTATATGCATTAAAAGAACATGACTATAGCTTACCTCAGCTCTAATCGTAAGGTTATATTCATTGATTTCTTCATAATCTAACTGAGCATTTACAACCACTCTAGCAATGGTTCGGTCACCTTCATTTTCTTGGCGAAGCAGAAAAGTACTTTTCTTGTTTGTTTGAGGAGTATTCCCATTATACAGCTTGTAAATAACTTTCTTTTTGCTCGGATTTCCAGACCTACAAAATTAGAGACAACCCTGTTAGTTCATAACATAAACTGAGGCCAATAGTTGATTCTAAATATTTCAGAAATGACTTGTCTTTGAGTGCACCAATATCCTATTCAAAGAACTTACACTGCTCGGATGGTCTCGATAACACTGTTGATAGTGACGTTCTCTCTAACTTCTACTGGTTGGCGAAACTGGGTTTCCCATCGTGGGGGTGAAACATCCATGCTAACGACTTCAAGGTCAACATCTACTCTTGAACTAAGGGGAGGAACACCCTTATCGGTTGCTTCAACATAAAACTTAAACCTTTTTTGCTATAATTAAAAATGAATTAGTGGACAATGAATACAAGCAGCACAAAATGAAAATATTTACTAAAAAAATATTACTCCAAACTTGACTTACCCCAAGAAGTTTCAACAGAGTTACTCGTCCTGAATCAGGATTAATAGCAAAGTATTCCACATCAGTTGATTTTGGAGGACCCAGACTATAGGTAATAGCTGCATTTTGGTCAGAATCTATATCCGATGCCGACACGTGAAATAAGATGTCACGGATGTTTTTATTTTGAGAAATAGTCTCAGAATACGAAGGCCTGTCAAACTGAGGATGATTGTCATTAACATCTAATATTTGAACTTGTAAGGTGCATAAACCTTCGAGGGGCGGCTCTCCAAGATCTGTTGCTTTTACAGTCAAGGGAACTAGCTTGCCATCGTCACCTTCACGGTCAAAGATCTGCATGAGAGAAAACAAATATAGAAATGCAAATGCAAACCAATTTCCGTTGCCTTCGGTATTTATTTATCTCTAATTGAACAGATTTGGCTTTCCGTCTTGTTAATACACATTAATCAAACAAATTTGATTAAAAACGTCAACATGCTCACTTTGGAACGAAGAAACCATTAGATATGACGCACAATACGCAAAATTCCAAAAACAAATCCAAGACAATGATCACAACCTTGGCTAATTTTCGATAGTCTGTGTTGCCAAGATTGTTATCATTGTCTTGGATTTGATTTTGGAATTTTGCGTATTGTGTGTCGTATAAAATTTGATTAACTGTTTAAACACATTAACGACACACCTTCTTGAAGCATATAGAACTCGCAGTACGAGAACATTAATTAAATTTTTTTTTTTTTTATAAATTATAAAACTACCTGAAGTTCCCACAATTACTACAAAAATGTTTGAAATATAACGTTTTTTCCAATCTAGAGCTTTTTAAATGAATGCAGACCACGACCTTGCAACCATAATGTGATTACAGACACTATTACGAGCACGTATGAACTGTAAATTTGTGTTTAAATCTTGACCATTTTTTTTAAACCATAAAATGGTTACTCAGCCAATTTCATGCTTGCTGTTGAATTATTGAATGCCGGTAATCGGACACTTTACAAATTCTGAGAACACAAAAACCACCCAGAAGACAACAATGGTATTGCCAGGCACACCAAAAACTTCAGGCACAGTATTGCATGGGAACGATCCACAGTGCTTTCAGGTCTAAAACTAAACAAGGAGCCCACTTGGGAGACCACTTGAATCTTTAGCAATAAAAAGGTTAGTTTAAAAGACACCACACCAATGAACATCACATGCCCTACGTATAAACAAATAAATAAATTCATCACATCTAATTTGGCCGACAAGCTGGATGCCTGGTTGGAGTTACGTCAGCAGGCCCTGACTGTCGATCCGTAGAGATCAGTGGTAGAGCACTAGATTCAAATTGTGATGATTTCTCCTAACGACCATGTAGCAAACCTTTTCCATTTTTTCGTAATGCTCCCAATGAAGAAAATAGGATTACTCTTCGAAAATCTAAGACTAGTTGTTGTTGTGTGTTCTAGGTGGTTTTTGTGTTCTCATAATTTATAAACTGCTGTTGAATTTAACTGACAAGTAGGCCAGCAGGTAGCATTTGAAATTCTAAATTGAAAAACCCGTTGCCTAGCCATCTTGCAGTTGGTGTAATGTCAACAAACTCATCCACCAGTTTGTGATGCTTGCAAAGTGACAGCGAAGTGTAAAAAAGTGAGGAGAACGCCATGCAGGGGGTCAACTTTTGTAGACTTTAAACTGAACTTCACTGGCACATTAAAAAGGTGCTTAATTGATTAACTTTTGTGCATTTTGTTTGCGGATTTGCACGACAGATATAGCACTGTCATTATTACAGTTCCAGCATCCAAGACGCATAAACTGGCAGTATGATGATAGCAAGGCGTAGCGAACGATAAGCAGTCTACATTATTTACTTTACAGCACACATTTCAACATCACTTACAGTTATTCCTTTACACTCCCAAAATAAAACTAAAATTGTTAAGGATGTCTACCTTGTTGGTTTTCACTTCACCATTCTTTTCGTCAATTTTAAATTTGGCCTGCTGGTTGTCTTGCAACACAATGGAGTACACAACTTCGCCATTACGACCACGATCTGCATCTGTAGCAGAAACCTGCAACAAAATACAACACATTCAGCAACAAAAAGAAATGAAAAGAAGTCACTAATCACAAGATGTGTCAATAATATGTACCCGGATGACGTTGGTGCCAAGAGGCTCATTTTCTCTCACTGTAGGTATGTAATCGCCACATTTATCAAACATTGGTTTGTTATCATTCACATCTTTGATGAAAACATTAACAACGGCTGCACTCGTGTGTCTGTTTCGGATTGTATCTGGACAGCACGATCCATCGTCGGTTGCAGTCACTTTTAAATCGTATATATTTTGCGGGAACTCGATTTTACTGCCTGAATTGAACAAACGGATGACTCCTACGATAAATGAAAAAAAATAGAATTAGTTCACTTAGGGTTGCTAATAATGCAAGTAGGATGGAAGTGGAGAAAAAAAGATGGAGTTTTTTTATGAAGTTCATCATACCAGATGATAAAACATTGTCGTTTCTTGCAGATTTTGACTAGATTTAAAACTCAATCATGATAGAACAGATAGTTTTTAAAACATATGTATTACTTACCTGAATTTTTGTCAATCTTAAACACTTTGTGTAGAGTCGTTCCATCATCAAAAGCATAAGTAATTTTATCCCCATCTTTGTCAGTTGCAATCACTGTGGCAACAAGTGTGTCGGGGCCAGCAGTCTCGTCCACACTAGACGTGTAAATAGTTTGAGTAAAGCGAGGAGCTTCATCGTTTGTGTTTCTGGTAAAAATTCGGACAGTTGCTGTAGCTTTTTCATTGGGCTCCACCAATTTGGCTGTTAAGACGAACTGGTAAAAGCCGCCATTGTCATCAGCATCCAAAGCTGCTTTAGTCGTAACGGACACCGTGTCACCAACTACATGAGCAGAGAAGTTTCCATTGTCTGTAAAAGCCTCAACTGTGTAGTTTGGAGGCACACTGACAAGTTGGGCTAAAAATATAAAAAAAATAAAAAATCAATCAAGCCCTGCTACACAGTTATTACAATTTTTTTTTAATTTTATTTTTAGAATCATTTTCGTATCAAGAACTGCCAGAACATAAAACATTTTTCATTACAAATATATATTCTAATATGCTTTCATTAAACAAATTATTAGTCTATTACATCGCAACCATAATTTGAAAAAAAAGAAGACAACAGATAAGGGTTTAAATATGGCAGTCAGCACTGACTGTGTGATTTTATAAACAGGTCTACACTAATAAATCACAGAAAGATGCAAGTGTTTAGAATGATCATAGGGATGGTAACGCCAGACTGTTTGCTTGAACCAAATCAAGTACAAGGTAGACTTTACTGGCAAGGAAGGCCCCAAGGTACGCCCAAACTTGTGTGGGGGTCCTGGAGCGCTTGAACGAGATTCGTGGAAAATATCAGAAAACGAAAAAACCTGCAGTTAAATTTTGCGGAACACTTAAGAACTTTATGCAATCCTGTCCAGGGAGAGTAAAAACTGCAAGCAAAGAGCATCATAGGCTAGTAAGCAAGTAATGGATGTCCTGAACGGTTGACCTATAAAGATTTAAGATGTAAAGCACAGGGCCTCATCACAAATAAGAGTAGGCCGACCTACTCATATTTTGTGACGAGCCCTGTGATGTAAAGATGCAACACAGCTGACACTTTGGCTGTTCTGTACGACATTCGCTACACAATAATCATGCACACAGTTTCACCTAAACTAAATCAAAACACAGTGAAACCTCTTTGTAACTATGTTCAAGGATCCTTGGAAATAGAATATTATATCAGGTTTATCGTTATAAACCATCACATTTGCATGTATTGTTGCTGGATGAGTCTCAAAATTAGCACTGTTGTAACTGGTTTATTGTTCTAAGATGTATTGTTATAATGAGGTTTAAATGTAAAACTGCAATTTTAGAATTTTTGCACTAATACATCTTTATCCCAATTTCAGGGTAGAATTTTACCTGTAATTAAGGACGTGCCCAAATCAACATCTTCATTACATGTTGTCTGGTAATCTGGGAATTCGAATGTTAAGATTGGCCTGCTGTTCTGACCCTAAAATGTATACATCAAAACAAAGTTTGTTAGGCCTACTTACCAACCGTACACAACCGGTTGCTGCAAATATGATAGAAGTATTCAAAAAATAACTAACTTACATTTGAACTGATTCGAGAACCGCTGGGAATGAGACTGGAAGAGCCAAGGGCTCGTCGTACAAGATGCTTAAAGTTCCATTGGCTGCTAAAAGATGGAGACTCTTCATAGGCATAGGTTTCATACCTGGGAAACAAAAAAACAAAAATGACAGCCTTAAATTCAACAGACAAAATAGAGAACTGAATTGTGCCTTAACTACTGTTACAAAAATAACATTTAACACTTTCTTTTCCAGGAATGATAGGCCTCAGTCCTGTCTAATGTCGGTTGCCACTCGTGATTTGGCAAATGAAAACCTACAGTTGGTGACTGGAATTCTTAGCCCACACGCCAAAACTACGACTAGTATTAGCAATTGAAAAGTCGAGTATCGAGCCGTGTTTGAGCATTTGATGACCTTAATTTGTTAGAAAGTTTTTTTTGAATTTGTAAGGATAACAAATAAGATGCTGCTAACTGACTACGCGTCAATGTGTACAAACGGTTTTCCAGTTTTAGACATAACTTAAACATGGGTTGAGCTAGTGCTTAGCTTTAACATTTCCCACCACCCGTTCTGACCTGTTGCAGCATAATCGCTCCAACCTGTTGGTCGCAGCCAAATCATTCTAACTTTATAGCTGCAAATCGTTAGGACCTTATCGCAGAAGAAATCATTATTAAAGATAATAAATCCACATCACAAAGTATGCTTATAACAAAATACAATGCTGGATTTTGCTTTAGCCTACAGGTCATTTTGCAAATTTAACAGTAAGATGAAATTTTTAATAAATTATTCCAATCTAAACAGTTCACTGGGAAAACAGCCTGGTTATTAAGTTCTCAAAGATACAAATTAGGGTACTAAGTGGAAAGAAGTTAGTATCTTTGTACTTCGGAAACAACGAGTATATATAGCCTTTCTCAATTTTTTTTTAATGTAACTTAAAACTTTTTTTTTCTGTAGGCATAAGTAACGTAGCTAAACTCTCTTGTTTACAGTTGGTGACCCCCAGTTCAGACAAGGCTACAAGCACAAGTTGTGGCCGGCACAAAAATAGAGCCAATGGTTGTTTTCTCAAACCAACCAAAATTTGTTATGTTGCTGTCTATCACTTTTCTTGCACAGCTTTGAGCCAAGATAAACATTTTGCACCTGGACAACATTAACAATGCTGTCCTAGCAGGGATAGTCATCTAAAAATCACTTCGTAAGCTTCAACATAAGGCTCCACGGAAGTGTCAGCAAACAAGTATCTAAGTTAACATTGTATTCTGTCTTTCGTGATGACCTGGGACTGTGTCACTGTTATGTTACCATTTACCAACTGTTAGACACCTGGTATTTTGGCAGAAAGTATATCGTAATTGGAAAATTGGAGACACTGGTGCAATGCTACCTGTGGACTTTTCTTCACCCAGAATGTGCGCAGTTCATGCCCACAGAGTATGATTTTTTTGCAGTTAGTTTTGTGTTCCGTGTACTTAAAGGCACATAAATCCCTCCGTCCTGGCTGCTTTACTCATACGTCAACTGCGCTAAAATATAGTTCGCACGACCGCAGCGCGCATTGCTCTGTGAAACAAGCACGACGTCACATCCGGTGCTAGATCATACTCATTTCGGAGCCGCGCCATGTGACACGTCGTACGAATGCTAAAAGGTAAACAAACACTGGCGCAGATGACTGCACGTTATGATAATCAATGTCTCCTGTCTGTTGCTGCGGTAAAATACCAACACGTTAGTTTTATTTGAACGAAGTTGACCAAATAAAAGATTCTGGGGTCTTTATTTTGTGATGTCGAAATTTACGTCTTGTCGTTGCCGACTATGTTAAGTCTATTAATTAATTGGCGATTTCAAGGAGGCATGCTTAGGGATCGGTCATTATGTATCGCTTTTTTTGGGGGGTAGGGAAGAGACATTTTAACCCCCCCCCCTTCTTCCGGGAGTAAGTTTACGCCCCTGCGACCGATCTCATTTTGTCCTCCCAACCGTTATTTTTTCCCTTGCAGCCTAATTTGTGACTTCATGTTTTAGTATTATGCGGGCATCATACGCGGCGTTACTGTACAGAAACAGCTTAAATAAAACGCATAAAATTGGGTCTGTTTTAAGTGCACCATCAAAAAAATGTTTCTCCCGACCGACCCTAGTTGTAATTTAATTGGTACTGCAGCTAAACGTTTTTTCCATAGGCCTTGTCTGAAACTCAATCCGCAATTTAATTTTTTCTCCGCCTTTGGTTTTGTCCATCATTGTGTCAGGATCCTGACACCCCTTCTTTCTTAGTTTCTTGCGGTAAATATAGGATAATCCTAATTGTCGATCCAATTCTCGTTTTGTCCTTTCCTTTACCGAATCGGTAGCAAATCTACTTAGTGGAATAGATAAATGCGTTCATCACTCGCCATTTCTCCTGATAAGCTCAGAACAAGGTTAACTGGGATTGAAGCTGCATGCCTCGAGTAAGGCAGCTACTATCTCACTTGGCTTTAGTTCAGAAGCAGCAAGTCACGTGACTTGAAGTGCACGAAGAATCACTACGTCACAGACTAGGCGTGGAAACATCGCGTGACGTCACCACAGAAAGGAGCCCCAGAAGCTTTCTGGTGGGAGTGAGATACTCCTCGGACCGAGCGGTAAAAAAGAAGCTTACTAGCGTACACGCGCCACATCTGTCACCGGGATCTTATCCTTAAGACGATCAAATAAAAGGTAAATGAATTCATATAAAACTATTTCCGGTAATGTATCGAGGAAAACTGTTAAAATATACCGGAGGAAGTTATGTGCCTTTAAGCTGAAGCAGCGTAACCTAACAGAAAAGCCTTGAGAGACAAGGCCAGTCCAGTCACAGATATTGTGAATATCCCAATTTAGAATAGCATCTGCAACTGACATTGACTAAACAGAAGAACATCACAAAACATCACAAAAATTGAAATGTTGGAAACAAACACTGCGGTGAATTACCACAATTAGTGGCCATAATTTTACTTCAAAAATTATGACCACCAATTGTGGTAATTTACCGCAGTGTTTGTTTCCAACAATTCAATTTTTGTGAGGCATCTAAAACATTACGAAAAAACAAGTGAAATCATTTATATTGCCCAATAAGCCTACATGATAATTGTGAACGTTTAAAAAGGTTAAATTTTCATTAAAATACTGTATAATTCCAACATTTTTTTCTTTACGGATCAAAGTTCAGAAAAGTAAGGATGAAATATACAAACGTATATTCCCTTAACCAATGCTGCACAGGAAATGAAGCACATACAAATAGAATAGGCTACTGTAAAAATATAAACTGATATATCCTGCAATGAGGAAAATTAGTCACTATTATTATTAATTATAGGCCTAACAGCTAAACTGCGAGTCTTAAGGAAATATTAATATAGCAAGCAAAATGTTAGACATGATTACATAACTTTTGTAATGGGGGTACTTGCCAAATCTCTCCATGTTTCGGAGAACTTTTTTTAAGTAACGCCAACTGGTGGGCAATGGGAGTTCATCCCACTCTGCCAGCTTAGATCGCGTTAATCCAGTGGGGTCCCCAAAGCTGAATGGTTTTAAGACAATTTAGTGCAAGTTTGTGACTGTTGGATACCGTGGTTTTTTTTAAATATTTTTTTAATGCAGTTGGTTTTTATTAGGTGACATTAACAATCTCGCATCCATCACTGGTGGGTAATAGTGCCCATTGATTAGTATGTTGAAAAAGGTCCTGATGCATCATATCTCAGAACTTGAGAAAATCCACACAATCGTTAAGTGGACTGGTACACATGTAATGGTTTTCTAACAAAACATTGCGATGAATTTATTACATCCTTCGTGTAGGCTAAATCTAAAAATCTAGCAGCTATTGTTGAGTTAATCTAATTCACCCAAAACCAAAACTGGTCGAAAAACCCGCCAAGTTTCCAAAAACGGTCAGCCTTTGAAGGTAGTGATATCATTCAAACAAGGAAAGGCCGCCAAGGTCAATACTATTAGCCAAGTTAATCTCACCGACTAATAGTTCGAAAGTTAAATGAAAAATTGAAGATTGCTATTCGCTGTAGCAATCTTCAAGTTTTCATTTAACGTCCAAAGTATTATTGGGCGCGTTAACTTGGGTAATTGGATTGACATTGGCGGCCTTTCCGTGGTTGAATGAAATCACTACCTTCAAAGGCCGACCGTTTTTGGAAACTTGACGTGTTTTTCTACGAGTTTTGATTTTGGGTGGATATCAGAACTTTCATAGGACTGTGAACATACAGAAGGTTACACCGTCTGTTTAAGATGCTTCAATCCCATTTTTGCACACACTGGCTAACCATCGCTGATTTCGTTCGCTTCGCTCAATCAATTGGCGTATCCCCTTCAGTCGTTTTGTTTATCCCTCCACCTTCCCCTTAATTTTTCAAGATTTCGTTCACATTTAGTCATGCAGAAACCTCCAAAGGTCGCTGTTACTAAACCAGCAGAACTCGAAACATGTTATTTTTGGGTTATTAACAAAAATCCCATTAGCTCGTGGATGCTCGTATTGTTGCGTAACCATCATCAAACATGCATCCCTTTATTCTTACGCAATCCACGGCAACGTTAATGTTTCTTTATTTTGTCCTTCGTTACAGTTCAGTTTTTAGTTCGTCCAGACTTACAATAAATGTTAAGAACCAGTCTTCATTGTTCAAGCCAATTGTTGCTTGAAATCTTTGGTTGCAACTTGGAAAACAAACGAAATTTAAATTCGCTGGTGGCGAATTTCAAAACCCTCCAACACATTTGTCCTGACCCCTACAACCCCCAAACCAACAAAAGAACCATGCTTAGATCACCATGCATCCGTGTGCAAAAGTTCAGCTTCGTAGGCCTTCTCAATTTTTCGCTAGCCACGAGCAATGAGATTTAACATGGTGCCAGCATTACTAGCTAGCTAGTCAGTAACATAAAAACAATGTTATTGACGCATCTTTCTCTCCATGAATGGTGGACACTCAACCTGTCACTTTAATTTTTTCTGCACCCCTGCACCTTCCTTTTGGTTTGTGGTAGACAATAATTAGTAAAAAGCGGTAGCCTATACTGTAAGGTTTGACCTCAACCACCCACGGAAATTTCGATGTTTAATCTCTTTACTGTTTAGTACACGTGAAACCTTACTGCTGTATACAACCATTAACACGTAAATATTGAAGCCAGAGCCCAATTTTCAAAACTTTTCATGCCGAAACAAACGAAAAATGATGTAATGCTACTTTCTTGGCTAAATTTTTTCAGTGTTATTCAGTTACGTCGTTTTCTTTCGATCATCACCTTACTGATAATACATACGTTATTTTTCAAGATTCAAGTACTTATCCAGGCATGGAATTTCATTATTACTTTTAAGGACATTTCCAGGTTTTCAAGGACTCAAGAAGAGCTGTACTAAGCACAGTAGGATGATAAGCTTTTTTTTTTTTTACTTTTTCCAGCTATGTCTTTCCGCCAGGTAGAAAGCACCATTTCGCAATTTGAAAGATTTCAGTCGCACTGGGATGTATTCTCAACATGCCAAAATATGCTTTTAGTTGCTTACAGTTAACAGACACATGTCTGCTAGTGAGGCCTCCATTTTATCATTACAATCAATTTTTTAACAATCGGATGTCTACAATGGGATCATCTACTGTTACTTGGCGACATCTAAATATATTAACACTGGCGATAGCCAGTGTTAGTAAGGGTCGACCTCTGTGTTAAACTTTCAACTTTGAGAGCTTATAACACCGTCAAAATTAAACATCTTTAAACCAAATTTGGAATGTAGCCCTGACTAGTCAAGGCCTGTCTACAGTCCAACAATTGTAAAATTCAGTCCAGCCAAACCCGAGATACAGAGAGGGGCCAAATAGACAACTTCTTGTTCTTGGACTTGGTCTCGGTCTTGTTCTGGGGATGATATTCTGTTGAATGATATCACTACCTTCAACGGCCAATCGTTTTTGGAAACTTGGCAGGTTTTTCTATCAGTTTTGGTTTTTGGTGGATATCACAACTTTCATAGGACTGTGAAAGTACCCAAGGGTACACCGTGTTATCTTCATCTGTACCTTTTTCCTAGACGAATTTGATATCTATAAATTTTGACATTTCTAATTTTCAAATTTACCATTGCCAATTAGCCATTAGATAAGCTAAATTGTCACGGCTTAGTTTATTGTATGACCACTCTTCACATGCTTAAGTTGCTTAAATCCCATTTTGGCACACACTGGCTAACAATCGCTGAGTTCGTTCGCTTCGCTCACTCAATCAGCGCATCCCCTTTAGTTGTTTTGTTTATCCCTGCACCTTCCCCTTAACTTTTCAAGATTTCATTGACATTTAGTCATGCAGAAACCACTGAAGGTCGCTGTTATTAAAGCAGCAGAACGCGAAGCATTTATTTTTGGGTTATTAACAAAAAACCCGTTAGCTCGTGGATGCTCGTATTGTTGCGTAACCATCACATAACGTGCATCGTTTTATTCTTACGCAATCCACGGCAACGTTAATGTTTCCTTATTTTGTCTTTCATTATAGTTCATTTCTTAGTTTGTCCACGCTTTTAGGATTAAAGGATTTGTTTCTATTGTTAACACTAGCGATAGCCAGGTTAGTAAGGGCCATAGCTATTAACCAAGCTTAAAGATGGCGCAACAAAACAAACAATAAGTTAATTATAAAGGTGACACACATACGCCACCCCTCATTCACCACCACACCTATTTATTACAATTCTCAAAGTAACACGGATTAATAAACAAAAACGTATAGTTAAAAGTAAGGGCCTAAAAGTCAAAACCTGTAAGGAACACGGACAAGTTTTGACTGTAAGGGTCTAGGTGTCAAATTTGGCCAGTAAGACGCTGCTAAGCCATTAGACCCTTACTACTAGATCATGTTAATGACTTAGTAACTCCATTTTGTAATCTAATTTTATAAATGTATTTCAAGCGTCTTCGGATTGAACGTGTGTACGTATGGTTATAGGTTTTTTTTGTTCTTGGAATATGTTTAAACAATTTCAAGAACACAATTTTCTTGTGAAATTTGGCACTCTTCTGTTTTCTGTGACTTTTGATCCTTGGAATTTTTTTTATTATCTTTGTATGAACGTCCCACATTTAAAGCAATTGACAACAACCAATAATGATCTCTACTGCAAATACCAAACCATGACAAAACATTTTCAAGCTAAAGCAAAGCAGGAAAAGCACATCCACTACCACAAGACTTACTTAATTAATGAGTTAGTAAGCCAATTTTGTGAATTCAACTTTGTAAATATCATCCCAGCCTATTCAGACAGAATGGGTGTACATGCCAGGTTGTCTTGCTTGGAATCGCTGCCATGTTACCAAACCGAAAAAAAAGTCAACCTAAAAGCAAAGTAGGAAACCCACACCCCCACTATCATTGGATCATCACATGGGTCTTTATAGGACGATCTCGGACTCAAAACCCGGGTAGTAAGTGTCTAATGCTTAGCAGCGTCTTACTGGCCAAATATGACACCTAGACCCTTACAGTCAAAGCTTGTCCGCAGGGGTCGAAATAATCAGGAGCAAAGTGCAATTTGCACTCCAAAATCATTAATTTGCACCTCAAACTTACACGCTGGAGTGCAATATTTGCACTCCGTAGCTCAACACGTGTACAGTTACTGTAAAGTACTGTTGATGGATGAGCAATGCTTGACAAATTACAAAAATGTTGTACACATATTAAAAATAATTCTTTTATTCCCTGTCAGCACCAACCCTTCCCAATGTCGGTCGCCACTCGCCATTTGGCGAGTGGAAATCAGCAGTTGGCGACTAGGAATTGAGCCTTACTCGCCAAAACAGCGACTAGCTACAGAGCATGCTACTAAAAAAGGGGTATCTCTGGAACCGTATAAGTTAAAGACGAACGGTTTGCGGCATTATGCTCAGATTTAGAAGGGCTATATAACTGAATTTTCTGCATTAATACTGGAGTTTAAAAAAATTGCATAATTTTGTTAATGCATAAATTAGAGAAACCTTGCATCATACAAGACGTATTTGGTATGTGGCGAGTAGAAATTGTGAAATGGCGAGTGCTTTCTAAGGACTGCTGGCCAAGTGGGACTGCTACTAGATTGACATTCGGAAGGGTTGCTGGAGACATAGCTACTAGACCTCAATTAGCATGCTAATTTACATGATTAAAGGTTAGGCTATAAGGTTTTAACATCGGGTTTGGCGTGAAGTAAATTTTTTTTTTATGGAAGGATGTGAGATAAAGGTTATAAGGTTTTAATATCTGGTTTAGTGCGAATCGAATTTTTTTTTTTTTTGGGGGGGGGGCAGGACTAGTAAATTTATTGCACTCCAAGTTGGTGTTTTGCACTCCAGACTTAGTTTTGGAGTGCAAATTTTGCACTTGGTCCAACATTTTAAAATTCGACCCCTGTTGTCCGTGTTCCTTAAGGGTTTTGACTTTTAGACCCTAACTTTTAACTTTTAACGAGACGTTTTTGTTTATTAATTTCATAACATACCACACACACCTACGAGGTTACTGACTGCAATATCAGAATGGAGTTTACATGTGTGTACATTCCAGATGCCAGGTGGTCAGCACATAACTGAAGCTTGCCATTCATTGACGTGTGAGCAAGATACTAGGTGAAATTTTAAACCTGGTGCACTAACAAAAATGCCTATCCAACTCAAATACAGCAGAAATATTATAGATTTGAGTATGAATAGCCCATCCTATCAATACGTGTCAAGGGCATGATAGCGTCACATTCAGCACTAACAGTGTAGAATAAGGAAACAAACAGAACAACCATGAGCATGGTGAAAATTAATTTATGAAGATGCTTCAGGAAAGAAGAAATAAAAAAAAAAACACTTCCTAATTCACAGTTGCGGGTGGTAATTATAAATGCAAATAAGGGGAACAATTCAACTAAAGGTCAGCAAACTCAGGAAAATGTATACAGAGCTAATAGGCGTGTAAGTTTAGCGCAAAAAATGGCCAAACTTGAAATAATTAGTAGCCTACAAAGATGAAATCAATGGCATTTGCCCCTGAAAACTGTCGTAAATAACATCAAAAGTATACCAAAATACGATTGGTGGAAAGACTATTTTTTTTCAAAATGGCACCCAAATTCGACACTTTCACTGTTATTTATTGAAATACTGAATTCCCCTTCACAGTTAGCAAACTTATACACCCCAACTTTGTTGTTCTTCCTAAAATTCCCATTCCAATGACACCAAACATAACCGGAAGTGGTACTAATGAACTAATGAATCAGTATTAATGCATATTATAAGCCGTAATGGAAATAATAGCTACCAAAATTGAAGGAAATATCACTTTATGTGAAAAGCATTAAAGTTGGTAAGGATGCACGTGAAGGGTAATGGGGGGGGGGGGGCAACCCTTCCGAATGTTAATCTAGTAGCAGTCGCCACTTGGCCAGTAGACCTTACAAAGCACTCGCCATTTCACAATTTCTACTAGCCACATACCAAATACGTCTTGTATGATGAAAGGTTTCTCTAATTTATGCCTTAACAAAATTGTGCAATTTTCTTAAACTCCAGTATTAATGCAGAAAGCCCAGTTGTATAGCCCTTACAAATCTGAGCATAACGCCGCAAACCGTTCGTCTCTAACTTATATGGTTCCAGAGATACCCCTATTTTAGTGGCATGCACTGCAGCTAGTCGCCATTTTGGCGAGTAAGGCTAAATTCCAAGTCGCCAACTGTTGATTTCCACTCGCCAAATGGCGAGTGGCGACCGACATTGGGAAGGGTTGGTGGGGGGGAAGATGTCATCCTTCCAAAAAGGTTTTTTGGCTGCAACTCCTTAACCGTGAACAAAAGGAATAGTTCATTTTGTGAGAAAGTATAAAATTTCGTATGGATGCACATGAAAAGTAACTGGGCAAAAAAGTCATGATATAAAGTTCAAAACCCCGTGAGGGGAGGGGGTGACCTAATCCCCCCCCCCCCAAGTTTTTTGGCTGTAACTCTTATCAACAAATCAAAGCATAATGTGAAGCAAAAACGTTCAGTACACAATTCTGGGCAGGAAAGGTGATATTATATATCTTTTACGTAAAAGCAACCCATGAGCCACAAAATCCTATTATCACCCTAATTCACGTGAACGCTTCTTATGTAAATTGGTTGTAGTGATTTTCGTGTTCGAAGTGCTCTTGAAAGCCAGCTAACATCCTGAAATAGACATGCTTCGGATTTTTGAAAGGTTGGGATCTATTCTTTCCATCAATCCTAATTCCTAACCGAAATAGTTTTACTTAGGTAGGGACCATCCTACACCCAAAGGTCAGTATTGCTGAAAAGAATAGATCCC
>JAHWFP010252472.1:153302-174818 GCA_023313725.1 Lithobius niger | reverse complement strand
AATACACCCTTCACTAGTTATTCAACTTTGTATTTTCGTTGCACAGCTTATTGAGCCCACATTTAAGCCAAAGTTTCAGAACATACAGGTGAAAGCAAAGCAATGCAGAGAGCAAACAGTACATTGTATTGAGAAATTTATTGTTGTATACAATTGCAAGCTCAAGGTGAAAGCAAAGGAAAGTAGAGAGTCAAGAATTGATCGTGTCAAGCAATTGTGCTGCAAGCCCAAAAGTGAGCGCTGAAGCACAAGAGCTGGGATCGAACATTTACTGAGCAGAAGAAAAGGTACTGTTACGAGTCGAGCCTGGAAAGTCGGCCACTAGTTGTCACCAGCGACCAGCTCGCTCAAGAGAAAAGAATGTACGTAGGGGAGGGGGGCGGAGGAGAGGAGCAATATTCATTCAACTACCATCCAAATCCAACAATGTGTAGCAAAGTAGAGAAGAATAACAGAAAGAAAGAAGAAAAGGGACGAACAGGCGGTGGGGAGAGAGAGTAGCTGGAAAGAAAGGGAGAGTAGGCCTAATAAAAGAAAAATTTCCCAACTCAGTGAACGTCCAGCCAACACCAACTGAAAACTGGGAAACAACCACATGGGCAAAACAAAACCACGAATGGAAATGAAGGACTGGAAGAACACCGCAAAACAAAGCCCCGGGTAAACTGCTAGTTGGGCATAAACCATTCGCCAAATATTCATAAAGTAAAACGTAAACGCAATATTGGTCTAACTAGGCAAAAATTACTCAGCCGAGTGAAAGACGCCAAAAAACAAAACTCATAATCGAGCATTAACCCTTTAATGGCCATGTCAAACTGGATGCATTTCGTAAAGTCCCATTGGGTCGGTCGCAGGATTCGAACCGGCATTCACACTTGGTTTGGAGACGAGGAAGCTGACCACTGGGCTGTTGCAGCTCGCTTTGCTCGGGGTCTGCGGGGGCCGGGGACCCAACACAAAGCTCGCGTTGGGACTTAGTTTATTGCCATTCAGTATAGTTATTCAGTAGCCGTCCACTTAAGGGGATGCCAGGCTATAAAGGGTTATAGTGGCTTGGAATGGGGAGGAGAAAAAGAGTTATTAACCCTTTAATGCCCATGTCAAACTGGATGCATAGTCGGGTCAGTCGCGCGATTCGAACCGGCATTCACTTGGTTTGGAGACGAGGACCCTGACCACTGGGGTTTTGCAGCTCGCTTTGCTCGGGATCCCTCCCAAAGCTCGCGTTCCGCGTTGGGTCTTAGTTTTTTGCCGTTCACTTAAGGGGACGCCGGGCTATAAAGGGTTATTGTGGCTTGGAATGGGGAGGAGAAAAAGAGTTATCATTGTGAGTTGGAATGGGGAGAAGAAAAAAAGTTATCATTGTGAGTTGGAATGGGGAGGAGAAAAAGAGTTATAAGGATCCGCATTATTTCTGTGGCTGAAGATCACAATTACTCAGCCAAGCGAGAGATACAATACTTCTTTTTTCATTTCATTGTGTTGTAAAATTTAATTAACTTTTACCTGCAGGGGAATTCCAATTCTACCGAAAGGGAGTTCCCTTTCCTTCAGCTAGTTGCAGAGTTGAGGTTCCCCTTTGCAGCACACTGGGTCAATTTATGTAAATGACCCAGTCCAATACTAGAATCCGTGATTCGTATTAGTTTCTTTGATCCGTATTTATTCCTTTGATCCATGTTAATTTCTTCAAACCTTCTTAACTTCTGCATTAATTCCTTTGAGTTGTAATAATTTATTTGATCCATGTTAATTTCCTTGGTCTGTATTAATTTCTTGGATCCATACGAATTTCTCTGACCCTTATTAATTTTGTTGAGCCGTCAAATTCCTTTGACCTGTATTAATACTAAATAGTTCTTGATCTGTATTAATTTCTTTGTGACCTGCATTAATTTCTTCGATCCTTATTAATGTTTTACCCATATTAATTTGTAACCCGTATTAGTTTCCTTCATCCGTAATATTTTCTTTGATCCGTAAGTTTCTTTGATCCGTATTAGTTTCTTTGAGTCATTAATTTCTTTGATCAGTGGTAATTTCTGCATTAATTCATTTGATAGGAACCATTACTTACAATGACCCATGTTAATTTCTGCACCCATATTAATTTCTTTGATCCTAATTATTTCTATGCTGCGTATTAATTATTTTGACCGTATTACTTTCTTTGATTCAAATTAATTCCATTAATCTGACTTAAATGTATTTAATCTGTTATTAATTTTTTTGATCCGTTATAATTTCTGATACTTATTAATTTGTTTTACCCATATTAATCCGTATTAGCCACGTAGCAGACTCAGCACGACGCCCAATGTACGTCGCGAACCATGGTAAGCCATTGTGGACAAATGTCTAGTTTCGTCAATTTCTGATCAATTTTGACATTCCAATAAACCATTTTAATCGTCTCGATGAGACCTTACCATTGGTGGATAGCCAGACCAATAGGGTAAAGCACTGAAAAGTTACCTGTGGGTAACTGTAGGATAAAAACCGATTAGCTGCAGAACATTTTTTTCCTGACAATTGGTGTCGCATACAGTGGCAGAAAGTTCTGCTTCTGGGTGTATTAGTTCCTTTGACCTTCATTAGTTTCTTTGATCCGTATTAGTTTCTTTGATCCTAGGCCTAGTTAATTTTCTTAACCTGCATTAATTTCTTTGATCCCAATTTTTGCTTTGCTCCGTATTTATTTTTTTGATCCTTATTAAGCTTCCTTGATCCAGATTAATTTCTTTGATTCGTATTAATTACTACGATATGTATTGATTTATAGTTTTATTAATAATTTATAGGCCCATGTTAATATCCTTGACCAGGAGTAATTTCTTTGATCCTTACTAATTCCTTTGAGACGTACAAACTTGTTTGGTCCTTTATTTCCTAGACCCTCCATACATTTCTTTGACCCATCAAAATTTCTTTATATACGTATTAATTTCTTATACTGTATATGTGTTAATTTCTTAGATACTTATTAATTGCTTTGATCCTTATTCATTTCTGACCCTGGTTTGCTATAATCCATATTAATTCCTTTGATCTGTAAAATCTTATCCACATTAACTTCTTTGATCCATGATAATATCTTATCTGTAATCATTATGAGTTTCTTTGGTCCTTTTTAGTGTCTTGATCCTCGTTAATTTCTTTGATTTGTACAATTTCTTTTGGTCCATACTCATTTCAGTGATCCTTAATTAGTTTTCTGATCCTTTTTACTTTTAGTTCGTATTAATTTCTTTAATCCACATACTAGACAGCCTAAAACAAATTAATGCTCATATAGATGGCTCAATCTACTACACCATTAAAAACGTACAATATGCCTGCGGGTACCGCTACTCCGCTTGAAATAAGGCTCCTACAAAGATGAGAGCAGCACTAAATGAAAGGTAATTTCTTTGGATAGACCTTCATTGTGTTAATTCTGTTTTTTGGCCCTCAAATACGTGAAAAACTCCTCTGAAAACGGCTCATGGCATAAAGTTCTATCGCGCAAATTTATCGGAAAAAACTTGGTTGCAAAAAATACCCTGAAAAAAAGACATATTTTGCATCATACTAGCCTACATAGATCTTAAATTGGTTTTGCTTCAACCGACTACACGAAAAAAAACAGAACTACAGGTTAAAAAAGGGTGTTGCATTTCTGCAGCACAGAGGTGCGTGAATAAAACGGGCAAAGCAAACGATTTCCATGTAAACTAAACTTTTTCAATGCGTTTCTCACTTAGCTCTGTCAATCTTTCGTTTCGTAGTGGTCTTCCTTCCGGAGGAGTAAGCGTACAAACATGCAAACAAATCATACGTTTCGAATGATGCAGATGAAATGCTGGCATGCTGAGGAACGTAATGAACGAAATAATTGGTAAATCAATTTTTTGATTCTCTGGGGAAAAAAAATTCATACGAAGCATGGATCGATGCCAATGGAGTGAGTGAAGCGAACAAATATGACTGTTTTTAAATATAGAAACTTTAGACGTAGAAAAAAGGTTTTGTAAGATATAGTACAAACCCGTAGAACTGTACATCTCTGTTCTTGGTAACTAGAGAACGTTCAGAATAACGTGGAGTGTAGCCCATAACCTGGAAGTCTCTCTAACCAGACTATCCTGACACCTAGGGATTTTGGAACAGTCTTCTTTTCAGATCGATCAGATCAGCTTCAAATGCAGGCTCTATGTTGAGCAATGCCACCCTTCAGCCATCATGGCAACCACTACAAAAAATATGTATGTGCTACAAGTTTAATGCTATACTACAAGATTAAATGTTTTTAATATTATTATTTTTTTTTGCTGTTTTTTTTTTCTTTTTCAAAAATCACCCATTACGAAATAAAATTACAAGTTTTGGAATTGTGCTGAAAGAAGTACTGTTAAGAAATGATCAGTCTACTTTTAGGGAAATGAGACATTCATAGCTTACAAATACCATCAATTTATACTATCTTAACAAGATAACCTAAAAATATACCATTTCGAATGTGAAGGCCGAAATGATGTCATGTCAAACTGTTGAGATCAGAGATTAGAGCGATTGGAATGCGTTGAAATCTACTATGCGTAATTTCTGCTAGATTGATAAAAATAAACACGTAAATATACAATACTGGAGTGCAAGAAAAGAAAGCAAGGGAATAGTTTAAGATCCTCTTGCCCACCCTCCTTCACCACACAGTAAGCTTTCTTCCCATGAAATAGTTGTGGGGAGAAAGTCACGGACAAAGTCTAAGACACACTTCTACTGTGCTGCTTCTCTGTCTGACAAAGTTCCCTTCTTGTACTTGGCAGTTGCAACTTGAAGTCTTCTACACCGGATACTCATGAAAAGGTCTTATGAATATAAAGATGAATTTTAAAAAAATAAAAGTTTGGTTGCCATAGCCTAAACCAATTGACCCTACTCCCAACTAACTTTTTTCCAATTTGGCCCAATGCCATCAACAGGTGAACGATAAAATTCCTTATTTCGTAATAACCCAGATTTAGCACTGTATTATGACAGGCCTATTAAGAAAATAAATCCTAAGTTCAACAAGTGTTTTGCTTTGTTTTAAAATGCCTAAAACAAGTTTGTCGGCTAAATGTACGGTTCTAGCTTTGAATTAAATGATTGGGCATTACGGAAGCAATGCAACCAAATAATTGGGTAATTATTCAGTATTCCGCCAAAAACTCGTATTTTATCTTGGCTGAATAACGATACTTGTTATTCGGCCGAATACTTCTCTGGCCAAATAATGATAATATGGTATTTCAGCCAAATAGTGTCAAGATTTCTTGGTATTCGGCCGAATAATTTTTTAGGATAAATGTTTGCAATTTTGTCAATGTAAGAATTGTCTTCTAACATTCCTAACAGAAGGACAAATTACGGGCGATTGCCTTTTTCAATGCCTAATACGAAACTGTAGATTTTATGAAGGGGTAGTGTTGGACTGTACCAAGCTTAGTACCCCAGTACTTGTGAATGAGGCGGTATCTGGCATTATAGTACTGTGGTGCCAACACCCGATTTTAAATAATAACAGAAACTTTTATTGAAAAATGTGTTTTGTTGATACAGTTCTAATGGAAAAAAATTTACAGATTCCCCAGATTTAAGCTTAATGCATGTTTCACAACATATATGAAAAAAAAAACCATCTTCTAAAATTTCTAGTTAACATGCTATCCAAGTGGAAATACCAATATAAACAAACGCTAGCACCAATGAAATGCAAATTTGCCTCCACTTTTGTGAATTCCAATTTTACCATTGTTGTTGTAGCACTGCTTTGAGCCCTACAACACAAGGAACTAAATCAACTATTGTCCTATTTTTAGCAACTTTTTTGTATTAAAACAATACCGGTATTTTAACAAGGTACCATTGCAATTTTGGTACCGCAGTACACCGTCAGAACCGGTTTACCACCCAACACTATGAAGGAGGATAAGTTTTCCAAAAGGATAGAATGTGCGTTTATACCATTACCACCGTTTCATCATGTTTTATCATTAAGAAACCTGGTCAACTAATGTGTCTACATTCTATCAGCATGATCACACAATTTCATCAATAATTTACTGGTATTCGGCAAAGCATTCGGTGAATTATCCAACTGAATAATTCTATTCGGCCGAATAGGTACATCAATTGTTCAGTGCCGAATATTCAGCACTTGGAAGCTGAACACTTTGGCAATTGAGTATTCGTGGAAGGTTAAGTATTTAGTTATATATTCGGTATTTCGTAAATTTTATCTTCAGCGCATCCCTAATGGCATTTTATAAGGCTGCAACGACAATACAATACCTACACTAGATCTACTGATGAGCCCAAACAAGGACGAAAAGTCTATCTAGAGATCTCTACAGGAGAGCAGCTAGATTTCAAGTGTTGAAAATTTTCATTTTCCGCTCAGGCCCAGTTTCCGACAATTGTACAAAGGTAAATTGCAACTAGGCCAACAGTGATACAGGTAACACAAAGGCGAGTACATAGTACTTCTATAGGCTTACACTTGAGCTACATCCAGGTGGAATGATTAGGATTCATACCGGTGTATCAGCCAGTCATATTATGGATTGACGGACACCAGTTTTGACCAATCCAATCCTTTACCATTATTAAACCTTACCAAACCATTTTTCCGATCGATGTATTCAAAAATAATTGTAGGCCTAAAAATAGAAGACAAAGCAGAAGATGCGGGACATTTACTTAAAATGCTGCAAATCATACAACTCTGTCTCACTGGTTCCCATGTTATACAACACTCCGCCTCAGAAGTGATTTACTGAGTTGAGGTTGCCAGAGTTGACTATCACCAGAGGCAAAGATAGAACTTTGACTTGGTAAATTAAGTTTGCTAGTTGAATCCGTTAAACTACTGAAATGAAGCATTAATCCATAGTGTAACGGTAGCTTCAAAAGTACTCTGAATCAAAACAGTACAATATTGTAGTACCTCATACCAGGATCTCCAAAGCAGGAGACGTTACACAGTTTACATTTTGGTTGTAACTTGTAATTTCACTCCACAGACTTTGTTTTTTGCACTTCAGCAAACAATTTTGTGTAAATGTACACCTACCTGAAAATCAGGAAATTCGAATCCTGCAGAGTAGGCTACGTAATGCAGGGCGGCAATACATCATGAATTTTCCAAAAAAATCCATAACTGCATGTACTAAATAAAAACTTTGTCAAAATAGTGGTTTAGTACCGTTAGCTTACTGTTGCTACTAAGAAAGACTTCAACAGTAAACGCCTCGTTAAGGCTATTAGGCCCTACAGATTTTTCATCCACTGAACATCAGTTACAACAGGTCATTCACTGTGACTTAAAATTCCTTCAATGTCTTTGATCACTACTTTTTAAATAAAAGTAGCCTAATAATTTGGCACCCATGTCTACCTAAATCCTTTTTGCACCAATCCAAATAATGAATCCGAATAATGTGTAACACTGTTCTTTTGAAAACACTTCTCTGCTTCACCTTACATGGTCAGACTTGTAATGTTATATGCTCCTTATAACAAAGCGCTCGAATGGCTTCGTGGGGCCGTAGCAGAATCTGCACAACGTGCAACAATATGTCGCGGACAAACTTTGGCCATATTTCTGCCGTTTTGTCAATTTTGACATGCCAATAAACCATTTTAATCGTCTCAACGAGACCTTTTCATTGGTAGAGTAGTCAGATCAGTAGAGTAAAGTACTGAAGAGTTATTCAATGAAAACCACTAACATGTGGGTAACCATAATGATAAAAACAGGTTAGCTGTTGCAGACAATATTTTTTCCGACAGTTGGTGTTGCAGACAGTTCTGCTTCTGGGTCGAATGGAGGAAAAACTGTTCTGTTTCAACTTCATTACAAATTTCAGTTTTTTTCAAGCTAAATCATAAAACATCAATTTATAATTAGACTAGTTACTGCCTAATTTTCGATTATTTTATAATTTTTTCATGTTAATATAATGATTTAAATTGATGATTTTTAATCCCTGATTTACCATTGTAATCCTGACGTAATGCTTATCTCAATTAAATGATTTTTTGCTGTTGGCATATTTCCAACTTGCCTTTACATCTCTTTATACAAAAATAAAATTTTAGCCAAGCCTAAATCAGTTATTTTTTTTTCTTTTTGTAGTTAGTTTTATACACAGACTATGAAAACCTATACCAGGACAACAATCATTTTAAAGTTAACAGAATCACTAGTGTACAAATTTTAATTGATCACAATGAATTACACTGAAGGTACCCTTGCATAACTATAGTAGAATCAATTTCTTTTTGTCAAAATCATGCAGACCATAGGATAGGAGTTTCTTAATTTTTTCACTGCATTTGATAACTCAATGGTAAAGAGTGAAAAACAGGAAACCTAACGTTGTACAACACAATAACTAACAACTTATTTTTGATAAAACTCCAACGTCCATCGTCAGTTGCCATTTGGCAAATGACACCAACAGTTGGCAACTTAAATATAGGCTAAGCCCTACTTCATAAACCAGCAATCGAGACTGTCACTCAAATAGTGATAATTCGGGAACTGTTTAAGCTTAAAAAAACTGATTTGTGACATTGTGCTCATATTTAGGTCTACACATTATTTGAAATAATTTTATTTCTGAAAATATGCTGGGGCTAAAAAAAATTTGTATTTTAAAAACAACAGATCACGTAAAATGCATTTGCCGTGGGGCAGGCAGAAACTAGAAAACAACGACTACTTTCTCTACTGACTAAGTGGCGACTGCAGCTGGATTGAAATTCAAGAGGGTTGTTATGGTTGTATGCAAAATAAAATAGCTAATCCTGTAATTCGACAATAATTTTCAGTGCCTAAGAATCAAAGTTTATCACTTGAAACTTGAAAAAAATTAAAAATCCGTTTGACTCCATGCTTGCACTCTAAGGAGTTTGGCGTATACTGAATTAATTTACAATGTCCAAAGTAAAATAAACATTTAAAAAACTGATAAAATATCAACCTTGTACTGTATGCAACAAAGGAAAATAATTCATAAAGCAGAACAAAACATAAAAACCGGTTTAGTGTCATCTAGGTGCATTATACGAACTAATACGCATGACTTAATTTAACAAACAACACAATACATACGTTGTCTTAGCCTACTAAGAAAGTCGTTAGATACACCTGACAACTATTACAACGTTCACCCTCAAAACAACAGTCTCAAACGTCAGTCTAAGTAGTCACCATTTGGCTGGTAGAACTTACAAAGCACTCGCTAAATTCTTAATTTCTATTCATTCATAGCAGGATATCTTGCACGATACAGACTACGTTTTTTTTTTCTCCAAATGTATTCATTTACAGCATTTGTAGCCTATATTTTTCTTAAAACCGTAGTATTATTGCAGAAAAAATTATTGTGTAGCCATTGTCAATGTGTGTAGCTGTAAACCGTTTGTCTCTAACTATAGGATTCCTACAGAGTCTCTGCTGCTGGTAGCCTTCTGGCAATTAAGGCTGAAATGCAAGTCGCCAAGTGTTGGTTTTCATCTGCCAAATGGCTAATAGCGCCTGCCATTGTAGATGGTTGCCTCAAAATCAAAAACATTAAAAATGCACATTGTGTGTGCATGTATTCCTCTTGAACTAAGGCATCTACAAAGATGGGAGTAGCGGCAAATGAGAGCTAGGGCCTAATTAAATTACGCTTCAGTTAGGCCTATTTACATTGCTGTAACGATTTTTTTTACCCCCAAATACGGGAAAAACTGCTTCAAATTGAATAATACTGCTCATGATGTCAGAGTTCAATCAGTTGAAGTTAAGTTAGTCTTCAGGCAAATTTTATTATCGGAAAGAAATTTGAATGCAAAAAAAAAACAACCTAAAAGGACAATATATTAAAGAAATTACATGAAGCATGGATCAACGCCAACAGACTAAGGCCAAACAAAAAAAAAATGGTTTGGTTTGCGTTACCCGACCGACCCTAAACTTTTTTTTCCGTCCAAGGAAAAAAAAATCCCCCTTCCTATTTTGATGCTCCATCCTACGATACAAAAATGGTTCAAATCCTTCCCAGAAAAAGGAAAAATGTTGTTTCGTGAACATGAATGTATCTTTATTGCACAAAAAAATGTTAAATTACAATTTAAGTAAAAACTTTCTGATACCAAAAAAAAAATAGTTTTCTGACCGACCGACCGACCCTATTTTTTTTAACTGCGTAACGCAAACCAAACAATTTTTTTGTTTGGCCTAAGCGAAGCAAACAATATCGGTAGTAAATTTTTAAAAGATTCTTTTGCATAATCCTTGATTGTGGGGCTGTAGCCTGCTGCTTGGAAAAGGCTGTTAGGTGTAAGATAGAGGGTCGTAACAATTATTTACGGTAAAACACAGCCATTTAAACTCGGTTTGGTGCCTATCTTTTTACTTCCTGCTACATACATTCACCCATGCCTCACTGCTGGCAATATACCAGGTTGTGTGAGATTTTCAATACCATAGTGGTGGGAATTCTCAAAAGTTATTTAATGATTTGATACCAGACCTCACTATCATAACATGAAACCTGACTTATGGTAGGAGTCTAATTATTACATCGTAAAATGATCTCGCTCAACTTCATCAAGAAAATTGTTTATGCGACTGGCATCATAATGCAGGAAGATTTTGTCATCTCTCCCAGCTTGGGTAACGGATAGCAGAACCATCTTAAGAATGCAAAGGGGGATCAGAACCCCACCTATTCAACAACAACAACAAAATTCAAGCCAAGTGTGCAGACTGCTGCTGTTTTGACTTGATAAATACCACTGCCGCCAATGATTATTTTTTTTGGCACACCTCTGCTTGGAGTAAGCACCAACTTACAGAACCAAGTGTTTATCTTAATAGAAATTCGAATATGAAAAAAAACCGCTTTAACACTACGGTAACAGACTCTTTCTTTCACTGAGAATTGGAGGGAATCTTATCTGAAATACCTTGTCATCCCACTGTCCCAGCAACCACTTTACAGTACACAACTTTCTGCATTTATGATAACTGGCTAAGAATAAACATGCAATGGCTTGTTCATGTATGGGGCATAATGAACAGAACATAGTTGAATGATTAGAGAAGACATTTTATACATAGGTTTTAAAAATCTTGGGCCCATGATAATGACACTCATTACTGACGTACACTGTATTAAATTTACTTTCAAGAGAGTGAAAATTCTCCATAGTATGCCAACTTCCACACTAAAGATTAGGGATGTGCCGATATAGCTTTTTTGCCGAAGTACCGATACCGATTACTGTCAAAACGGAATGCAGATAACTGCCGATATAAATGTTCATTTTGCAATAAATGAAAGTGTGATACAGTTTATTCTGCCAATGTACTACAAGAAAAAAAACTTGTATTTAACATTGCCTCATAAAGATAGCAAAGAAAATTAAAAAAATTGTAATACAAAGTTCTTTTTCCCTGCAGCCATTTTCTCCCGACTTTACCCCCACAAAAAAGTGCATGCAGAAAAACATTTTCTACACAATTGTAAAGATGTAAAAATGTTGATATTAATTAATGAACAGACGAGTACTTTATGATATATTAGTCCTAAAATACCAGTAAGTAGCAGTTTTTCTTATCTATTTGCAGGCATCGTTTGTTTAAAACTGTAAGTTGAATGGTTTTTAATACATAACTTCAGAACAGGTGGGGCTAACGTCTTATGGTATGCACCATTGGAAAGCTGGCGAAAAAAGGGTTAAAATTGTGTATTTGAACATCAAAATCGGTCAATATTTAGTGAAGTTATGGCCGTTTCCGTATACATAGAAAAAAAGTGCGGCGTATATTCGATCCAATACCGTATATCGGCACATCGGAGGTGGACATCGGCGGTACCGACATATCGGATTGTCTCTGATAACTGGCAATACTGATATGAATCCGATAATCGGCACTTCCCTACAAAAGATAGTTCCCTACCTAGCTAATTTTCGACTGCAGCATGCTGTCGTCTTCAGGCTCTTCAAAGGTAAGTCTTTCTTCTGTTTACATCCTTTGTTGTGAACACGATCACCATTCGAGTTTAAAATCGCCATTGCCTAGCCTCACGTCTTTAGTAGGCCGTTCCCAATCTCTCAGCTTCCATCCAGTTGTTTTCACAGATTGACTCCAATTAGGTTAGACACTTGAGGGAAGAAGGACCCTGTGCATTAGGGGGAGAGGGCCTTCCTCCCCTAATTGGAGTCTATCTGCGAAAACAACTGGATGCAAAATGGAAGCTGAGAGATTGTCAACGGCCTACTGAAGACGTGAGGCTAGGCAGTGATGGAGGGGTTTTCTAAATTCGGGAGACTACATGAAGGGTCAATTTCAAACTTGGCTGGTGATCATGTTCACAACGAATGATGTAAACACAAGAAAGACTTACCTTTCAAGAGCCTGATGCAGTCGAAAATTTGCTAGATAGGGTGGAAGTCAGCATACCCCCAAAGCAAAATTTTCTGCCACTGTCTGCGACACCAATTGTCAGGGAAAAATTATCTGCAGCTTATCCTCGTATGGCTACATGCATATTTATTGGTTTTTACTGAATAACTTTTCAGTGCTTTATTCTATTCATCTGGCTCTTCCAACAACGGAAAGGTCTCGTCGAGACGATTAAAATGGTGTATTGGAATGTCCAAATCGGTCAAAAATTGGCGAAACGGCAGAAATTTGGTCAAAATGGCACGTTTTGTCTGCGACTGCCAGATTATCTGTGACGTAGTCGCACCCCTTTCTGCCTTCGGGCAGCATACTATGGAGAATTTTCACTCTCTTTAAGGAAGATCATGGGTAAACACCAACTGAAATTAATGTAGGTCTACTGTCACTATTGGTTAGGCTAATACCATCATTGCCAACATGTGACGATAAGCCTACCGTCAGAAACTTGTCTTGAAATATTGCCTATGATGTATAAGCATAGGCCTATTTGTCTAATTACTTTTTAAAAAATAGGCCCATACAACAGCTGAGCCTTTAGTTTAATGAAGAGAACTCGGCTATTTCAGAAACGTATATGTCCAACAACAGTCAGGACATTTACTCTGTAATAATGCACTGTAGACTACAGCATACACGGCAATCCACTTTATACTGCATATATATGTCGTGTAGAAGGCAACGCAAGGCGAGTGCGAGAGTGCGACGGACCTGAGCTCACTGAAATGTTAACTTGAGAAGCATAAATGGATAAGAACACCCAATCAGGAGTGAAGGACTGTTTGTGGGGAGCAAATACTACAAAGGGGCATCCAAACAGAGACTCAAACCATGGATCGCAGAGGAATGGGATGGAGTCTATCCCATCAAATCACTATGACCGAACCATTATAATACCAGTATCAGATGTAATACAGTCGCTTAATTCAAAACATGTTGCGGTCGAACAAAACCATATCATGATAACCTCGACCATGGCTCGCTCTCAATTTGATTTCACACTTCAGTGTCGCCGGCCACATTTTTCTACCGTACCGTCTTGATCATTCCCACTTCCTCCTCCTTTCCTGTATCCCACGCTATTGCTATAGCAGCTTTCGTTTTGGCCTTTTGGGAGCCTGAAGGATTGCTCGGTACCAGTTGGAAATCACACATTGTGCGCTCCTCACATGGCGCATGTGTGCAAACCCACAAGGTAGTTACCTTGTTGTGAGGTCGAGTAATGAAGTAAATGAACGTATTTGCCTTTCTTCACGAACACGAGAATAGGGTATTTCTAGACACGCCCTACGTTGAAAAGACACAAACGTTTCTAAAAATGGTCGAAACGACGACCATGACTCAAGAGTTCGATTCAACTTCGTAAAAGTACTCCATATGATATTAATGCACAATCTCAACAATAAATAGGCCTAGTCTACCAGCCATATATTTTCAACAGATTTGAAGGTGATGTTAAAACTCTTCCTGCTGTCTTCTTCAGGCAACTTGGGAACGTATTTTCGTTTGGTTTACATCATTATTTGTAAGATTGTCAACTTTCAAAGTTTGCTGCTCGTGTAGCCTCCTGTAGTCGCAGACTTATATGAGAGTAACCTAGAATAATTTCAATTTGCACTCCCCAAAAAAAATTCTCTTTAGGATTCAAAATGGCTGTTTTTGTGTGGTTTATAGTGTATTTTCCTGGACTCATGTCGTTTTTAAACCACTGTAAATGCCGCTTGCCGGTATTTCGTGGTTAGCCAATTACACAATAATAGCCGAAAAGGCAGAATTACTAGCCAAGTACTGAATAATAGCCGAACACCAAATTATTTAGCCAAGTAGGCTACCGGATAATGGTTATAATGGCCAAAAAGGTAGAATACTGAATTATTTAGTCAAGTAGGCCTACCCAATAGGCCTAATGGGTTTACCAAATACTTGGAGTAGTCCGCCGAATACCGGTAATGCAGTAAATTGGAACATATGATATTGATTTGTGACCACACTGACTAAGGGCATGCACAGTAAGTACTAAGTAGTTAACCAGGTTTCCAGACAAGAAACTGAGTTAAATGTATACAACGCACGTTTGCGTCTTTACCCTTTGTCACATAAAATGTCGGTTATAGTTTCGTATTTTTCGTAATGGCCTTGAAAAAGAGTTAGGAAAGTTAGAAGACAATTTGACAGAAGAACTGCTTAGCTAATGTAGCCTACATTAACAAAATTGTGTTCCTTTTTATTTAACAATTATTCGGCCGAATACCAACAAATAACACTATTTGGCAGAACACCAAACATTATTATCACGCCAAAATTACTATTTGGTCAAATACAACCCTTCCCAATGTCGGTTGCCGAGTGGAAATCAACAGTTGGCAACTTGGAATTTAGCCTTACTCGCCAAAATGGCGACTAGCTGCAGAGCATGACACTAAAAAAGGGGTATCTCTGGAACTGTACAAGTTAGAGACGAACGGTTTGCTGCGTTATGCTTAGATTTGTAAGGGCTATATAACTGGATTTTCTGCATTAATACTGGAGTTTAGGAAAATTCCACAAATTTGTTAATGCATACATTAGAGAAACCTTTCATCATACAAGACGTATTAGATAAGTGCAGAGTAAAAATTGTGAAATGGCGAGTGCTTTGTAAGGTCTACTGGCGACTGCTACTAGATTGACATTAGAGATGCACCGAATATTCGGTAATTATTCGGTATTCGGCCAAAAATTCAAGTAGCCTATTCGGTATTCGGCCGAATACTGATTTTGGACGAATAGTGTTAAGATTTGTTGGTATTCGGCTGAATATTTTTTAGTATTTATTTATGTACTTGTGTGAATGTAGGGACGTTAAGCTAAGCATTTACTTTTTGGTCTGTGCGGAATTGTCTTCTGACATTTCTAAAAGAAGGAAAAAATGATCAAATATGTTTAAATTACAGGGATTCGGCAAGTTGAGTATTCGGTATTCGGCAACTTAAGTATTCGGTTGTATATTCGGTAAGTTGAGTATTAGGTATTCGGCAAATTTTGTATTCGGTGCATCCCTAATTGACATTCGGAATGGTTGGTCAATCAGGGTTGGGTTTTTGACGTCGAAAACCAGTTTTTGACGTGACATGTCGAAAACCCGTCAAAAACCGTCGAAAACTGTCAAAAACCGTCGAAAACTGTCAAAAAGTGTCGAAAACACCCAATATTCGTCTGAAACACAAATTTAATAATCCATTATGTTAAAGGTTTACAGGATAAAATAAGCTATGTAATAAGAAAATTTTAAATCTTATAAAAGCAACTTCAAAAGATCTTGATTTGATCATATCCAGTCAATCTCCATTCCTCCACGTAGCATCCTGTAGCAAAATACAAGCTTGGTTGCTTTTTCAACGCCTAACCTGTTACGCAACTTTGAGTGGACAAAACCAAAGTTAGAAAAGATCCTCTCAATAGATCCAGAACTAGGTGGGGCACAGTGAAGTCGTATCAGTAATTTCACAAAATTGTTAGGCAACTTGCTTTTTGTTAGACCTTTCCACCAAATACTAGCTTTCATACCTTTGGCTTTAAAGAAACTTGCAGGATAGGGCTCGCTTTCTGCTTCAAATGCAATAAGAGGAGAAATGCCATCTTCTGGGAGCCTATCACACAGCCAGTTCCGAGCTTGTTCTTTTTGTTGATCACTTAACCTTTCTCCTTTGTACTTTGGATCAGTCATGTAGGCCAAGAAGTGAAGTGGTTGCAGTGCATCCTTCAACCGAGCAGCAATGATTTGTCCATACTGTGTTAAGTTTTTATCCTGCAAGAGTCCAAGCCATTCATGGCAAGCATCAGCTAGTGTTGCCGAATCTCCTTGAAGTTTATCCAAAGAATTTCCAACTGATTTCAGTTGAATTTGAAGGTCTTTAGCTTGCCTATACAAGTTGTAGTTGTTCGCTAACTGTCTGATTCTGGGCTCTATGACCTCTTCATTTTCTTCACAAATCTTCAAATATGCTGACCTGTTTTTCAAGAAAGTATCGAGACAAGTCAGTTGGCTGTTCCAGCGAGTATCATTTGGAAGTTGCGGCTTAACAGTTTCTGGCTGTTGCTTCAGCCAAGCTGCAGGACGGTGATGCGTGCGAAAATACTTCTGCACTTCGATGATGTGTTTCATTACTGCTGCAGGAGTAATTTCCTGGCCCAACAGATTCATCCAATGTGATGAACAACCATACACAATAAGTTCACTGTCCTCTTCCTGTATCAATTTCTTCATTTTATCCATCTTTTTTTCATTATCTGTGACTATAGTTTTGACATGGCATCCGTACTTTTCACTAGCAAGTTTCATTGATTCCTTTAATTTATCCCTGCAAAATTCAGCAGTCTTCTGATTGTCACTGCAGTCACTAGCCTCCAAAAAGTACACTTTATGTTCTACTTGTAAACATGATGCTACCACAGGATCATTGTGAATGTTACTCCAACCATCTTGCACAAGTGTACATTCTTTGCCATTCAACTGAGATTTCATTTCGTTTTCCAGATTGCTGGTTATTTCATCTAGCAGGTTACCAGACAATTTCTTTCGATTTGGTGGTTCATAGCCAGGCCTCAACATCTTCACCAGTGTGATAAATTCTTTATGTTCTACTGCATTAAAAGGGATGTTGCAAGCAAAAAAGAATTTTGCTACTTGCACATCAAGTTCATGCTTGACACCAGAATTTGTCTTCACAATATATTCATCCATCTCTCTTTGCATTGTTCTTGGACGTTTGCTTGGATGAGTTTCTGCATTATCAGGAGAGCTCAATTCTGAAATAGCAGCACAAGAGCTGGAGGTTTCTTGATCTTTTTGTAGTGGAGTATTTTCACTTAAGTTCATTTCTTTCTCTGTAGTGACTTCTGTTGTTTTTAAGCACTTAGCTGCATGTGCTTTCATCCTGTCCACTCTGTTGGACATAATATGATTGCAGGTTTTACACTTTGCTACTACCTTTTTATCTTCTGTAAGACACCAAAATTGTTCCCATACAATGTCCTTTGGCCTACCTCCTTTATCCATGGTTGTAAGACAGGCAGTAAGATGGTCCAATACCAAAATGGTTGTAATACTGTGGCAGGCAGTGATCAGCAGGTGAAGATGTGCTTCCTTCACTGGTGCAATTCAACAACTGAATGACCAGACAGCAAAGGTTGCCACTCTACTCTACAGGCTGCCAGGTCAGACTGCTGCCTTAATCCTCAAAGGAATTTTTTTCCAGGAAATAAAGGGTTTCTGATAAGGGTGTCTAATATGGTGCAAGGCATGAAAGTAGGTCAACTAGCCAAGTAACCCTTCACAAACTGATACATCTTAAATTCTTAAAATAAGATTTTAAGTTTTATGTTGGTAGGCAATAAAATAGACAAAAATGATATTTTTTTTCTAACTGATACAACTTAAATAAGCAATAATATTTTTTTTATAAATTCGGTACGATAGTAGGTACTACTATTACTAGTAGTAGTAGCAAAATCAAACTATTTACAATTGTAATAGTTATAAAATTTGCGTTTTTTTTTTTATAATGTCGGTTAACAGTGAAATTTTACGAGTTTTTGACGTGTCGAAAACCATGTCGAAAAGGGGTTTTTGACATGACGGTTAAAACCATGGTTAAAACCGGATATTACCGACGCTTGTCAAAAACTTGCCAACCCTGAATAGCCTACAGAAGAGTATTATTATTCAGCCAAAATAAGTATTCAAACGAATAGCCTACCAAACATGCTACTTGTATTTGTGACCGAAAAATTACCGAATACTAGGTGCGTCCCTAATTAGGCATTTTCAGGGTCGAGGCTATAGGCTACCAACTCTGCTAATCTGATGTAGGCTACAAATGGCATTCCTTGGTAACCTTAGTAAATCCTGAAGTATTCCCCAATAATCATACTTATTTCTGTCCTGGGGCATCCTAGCTTCCTGCCAGCCTTCATTCTTGGGCCCATGACCTTGTCCACGGAGTCCCAGAGTTGGTTCAGTGGCATTCCTGCCATTGAGGCAGGACGTGTCAAGACTGGCTTGATATGAGGAAAGCAGCAACCAGGAGATGGGAAGCCGGCATGGAGAATCCTCAGCTCAACCAGTGTTGTTGTAGGCTATAGACAATCTACTGAGGAATGAAACAAGAGTTGGACTGAAGTGTGAGTTATTGGCCCCAAACAGTGATTGTGAATGAACCCCAGTGGCAGTTTGAGCCCAATCTGCCACGTTTTAGGTAGGCCTATTCTTCAGTAAACCCAGATAATAATACTCACAGCTTTAACGCAGCACCAAAAGTTCAAATTTTACACTAAAAACTCCTTCAAATTTTCGGCAATTGTTACTAAACCATGCGCCATGGCCAGTATTACGTGACTGGACTATCCACTCAGATGGCCAAAGATCCGCTATTCACATTCATCAGCGGCGGCTAACTCATGATGACAAATCGGCAAACAGCCGTGGCTCGTGGTATTTAAGTGTCTTCCTCAGGCAGTCCAGAGACTTGAAGTCTTGCTACTCACGAAACAGTAACACAGCACCAGTTTGTTCACATTCAAATTCGCTTCTTCCACAGTGGGCCTTAAGTCGGCTCGCTGGGTCTTGGTTAGTGCTGCTTGTTCTACAATGCTTTCACCTTTAGGAGATGGAAACAAAGAAATTACCTCCAGCTTGCTTCTAGTTTTGTAGCACAACAGGTGGTAATACTACCAATTAGAACTTGAAAGTTCGTTGGAATGTGAACAAACTGGTGTTTCAGGGACGGAAAAGCCAAAGGCTCAACAAGAGTTAAAAAAATACAGTTGCAAACCTATTTACGTTGCCTTTTGGACTTGTACGACAGACTGCCTGAGCGGGGAATCGAACCCACGACTTTTGGGAACACCGGAAGAATACCGACTCCCGTCCGATTTTTTTTTTTAATGGACTAAGAATTACCTGCTGAATAATGTTTTCCTTTGTCATTTTTGGGGCAAACGCACAGTTTGGCCATGGTGAAGGTCCAAAGTTAGCACTACGCGAGGTAGGCTGTGACGTCATCTTGTTGCCGGAAGGCAGGCTCGAAGCAAACGGCACTGCGCAGGAAAGCATGAAACTGGGCAAGTCCAGCAAGTGACATGCCAAACCCCAACCAGTTCATTACCTCAAGTGAAATGCCGAAGCCGGTTCCTAACCTAACCTAACTGACAACAAAACCACACGAAATTGATAATAACAACCCACTTATCTGAACTGTTTAAAAAAAAATATCAACTGGGAACATGGAAGAAAACGGGTTCTTGTCCGTCAGCGCAAAGAGTGCGGCTTTCATTAATTTCTGACAACCAAACAAAGCATGCCCCAAAAATGTTATGGGGAAATGTTGTTCAGCTGATCATTTTAGGTTATTCTAGCGCAACGAGAAGCTAATCGGAGAGGAGATGGTATTCTTCCGATAAGCCGACCTTTGAAACTAAATGCAGAGGTCTTACCTCTAAGCCATACTGACGTGGCCAAAAGGAAACATCCATAGGCAGCTATGCTGCCTATGGACGTTTCCTTTTGGCCGTGTCAGTATGGCTCAGCAGTAGAACCTCAGTCTTTGGTTTCAAAGGTCATGGGTTCGATTCCCCGCTCAGGCAGTCTGACGTACAAGTCCAAAAGGCAACGTAAATAGGTTTGCATCTGTATTTATTTAACTGGTAGCCTATTTCACGAGTGCAAGATTTGTACTGCCTGAGGAAGACAATTAGTAACAATTGCCAAAAATGTGTAGTTTTTATTGTGAAATTTGAACTTTTGGTGCTATGTTAAAACTGTGAGTATTGTCGTCGTGAGTTTTCACCAAAGTAAAACGATTCATTGGTTTTCCAAGTGAAAACCAGATAAATCAGTGTAAAACCTTGGTCTCTGGAGTATTTCTTGAAGTAGCCCAACTTAGTAATCCAGTAATATTAAGTATAAGTACTCCATAGTAATTCAGTAAAACGATGTGGTAATACGAGGGCATGGTTCTTGGTAATCTGAGGTGTGTACTAGTATTCTGAAGTCACCTGTGGTAATCGGTCATAACCCACACTTGCAGGTAATCCAGTATACACTATTTTGACCAGCTACGCCCCATCGGTCAAGTAGTTAGCACGACTGTGTCGGAGGTCATAGGTTCGATCCTGATCTCAGCCCACCCAGGGACATTCAGAAAGTGAATAAATAAGTGTAAATAGAAGGGTTCCAGAAATTACTTGTGTTGATTGGGGTATGTTAAAGAGCCTAGCAATTTTTCCTAAATAAACTTACACAAATCTTTGTAGATAATATGGTAGGCCTATAATAAAATCGCAGCAATGAAAATCATGCACTAATTGACAAGATTAGATTTGCCTGTGATTCAATGAGATGATGTGATCAAGAACAAGACTCACTGGGAGAGATGGCAGGAGCCAGGAGCACCGAGTTGCTTTTTTCCAGTGTTTCACTGTTGTGCTTCCATTAGTACTTCTATAGGACGTGCTTAGGAAAATTGCCCCTCTCCATCTCGAAATTATCTTGGCAGTTTTTTTTTAAGCATCGTCACTTGCCACAACTAAGGGTGCCACCTATTAATTTGGCATCCAAGTAAAAATCTATTAATAGTACTCTAACAGTCAAGATGCTGCAAACCAAATTTTATCTCCCATATTTGTTTGTTTCTGTTTGGCTGGCACTATAAATCTCGTGCGCAGTGCCAGTTCACAACGCAAACAGGCTTATCAGAAAAGTCCACGGATGTGAGATGTAGGCTAACACAGAGAAGCCATTCAAGCTGACTAAGTGGTTAACAATGCCTTCATTGTGGCCTTCCATCCTGGCGCAAACGGTGGCTGGCCGAATCTCGGAAGAGAAAAAGTGATACAGAAATTCAATTGGAAAATGAGGGTTTGCTAGCAGCCAAAAGAAATCAGCCAACGAGAAACAGACGGGTTAGTGACCCGTGGCCGGTATTGTTTGTTACGAAGGAAGCCCAATCGATAGAGTAAATCCGTAAATGCTTCGTCTACTCTACTCCGCC
>JAHWFP010252472.1:128473-153202 GCA_023313725.1 Lithobius niger | reverse complement strand
CGGAAGGAGGGGGGAGGGAGGAAGAGTCCAAAGTGCCGCCTTCTGTTAGCCCACGGCCTTGAGTAGGCGGCACTGATAATCGCCCAGCGACGTTATCAAAAACTAACATTTTGCCATTCGCGGTGATGTAGGTATGCTTTTAAGGGACATGTTCTTTCTTCAAAACTATGCAAAAGGTTAACGGATGGGACGCCCGTGACTGGCACAGCGAACTCCACCCTTTCCCACCTCTCCTCCTTCCATCCATTTTTAAAATCAACGAATTCGTTTAATTTTAAATTTGGTTGTACGTGTCATAAACAAAAGTGACCTTATGGTTAAGCCTCGGTAATATATATACACTTGGTTGTGTTTTCGGTCCCGGCGCCGGGATTCTCCACTTCCTAAAGACAGTCATTGAGATTTAAATTAAAATTTTCTAAGATTAGGCAGTTATGTTTCTTTAGAAATCTTCGACACAAAGTTTCCCAAAACTAGCTACAATTTTTATGCTGCAATGATGAATATTATAACTGTACTGCAATCCCCAGCGAGTTTCCATTAAACTGCCAATAAAATACCAGACTCAGGGTTTTGGCAACATATTTAGGCTAGTTTAACTCCAAACAGAAACGTACAAACGGATAGCTTATCCTTGTACCTGGTAGTCCCATCCTCCCTCCCTTATCAATATCACTCATATTAATGAGATAAGCATCCACTTTACTAACCACGCAGCATTTTTAAGTGATATTAAACAAAGTTGACCATAAAGTTGGCTAAAAGCCCCTTAATAAATTTGATGGAGTCGGTTAATAGACGGCAACGCCCTGCAAACAACAGGTTGCCCAGGGAAGGGGTTGGGAGGGGGGAGCCAGGAGGCGGCTGCGGTCAACAGGGATCACCAAGCTGTCCCAGCCACAACACAACAAAGGCCCGCCAACAATCATTTAAAATAATTAATTTCCGCAAATATTTCACAAACACGGCATTAATTCGAGTCCTTACCTGCGGGATAATCCCGACCTAGCTGCGATTTTGGTCCACTTCTCACGGGAATGTGTAAAACTAGCACCCACATTATTATCTCGATTGTCGAGTGTTCTGCTTTGGCGATTTAAACTTGGGCCATCACGATCTTTTCCCAACAGGTAGTCACTATTATGAGCATTGTTTACGTTGCTTCGTTGTTGCAGAACTTTTTGTGACCGATCATCGCCACTACCGAACGTTCTTTTACCGTGTTCAGCACCGATCGTCCCGAAGCACAATAATAACCAAACAATAAATATCGCTGAAAAAGGAACGAGGGACGGGGAGCGTGCAGCTGCCGTTGAGGCCGACCCCATGGCCGGGATACAAAAAGAAGCGTCCCTCGGACACGGGACGGGACACTGGTCACTTCGTTTCGATTTTAAGACTCGATTGTTGAGTCCTCGTTGATTCTAGTCGGCTTCGGGATGTTCGTATTTGACTCACATGTCGTTTCTTGTTGAGTTTAAAGTCACTTCTTGTCTCGTCCCACCTCCATTCGTGATGACCCTTCACACCTTCACTTCTCGTTCCAACGGCCGCGTTCGTACGTTCGTCTCTCTACTCTCGAGTTCTCGCAAAGCGAGGGAGCGGCTGTTAGCCTCGGACAAGGTCACGGTGTAAATACAAATTCTAACCGGTCAAGCCATTTTCTTTGAATTTAAGCGCGATTACCTAAAACCAATTTGTTTTAACACTTTAGATAATTTCTAACAATTCCTTATTTATTTAAAAAAGTTACCAAATATTCTGCATTAAAAAAAATACCATTATCAACGAAACTAAACACCTTGAATTTGAGGCTAACCGCAACGTCACCTCAACTGGAAGTTACTGTTGTTTCAGTACAGTCCCTAGTGAGGTAATCACGCTCAAAACCGACCTTACACCCATTAAGTTTCATAGCTGCACACCTTCGACAAATTTGCTTGCAAAGAAATTGATTTTTTTTACATAAAACAAAATCTATGACGTCAGGTCACGTGGTTGCGTTCACCGGTCGCCCGAGGCGAAAATCAACTGCATGTAGTCACCTGGTTGAGTCGTCGCAACTTCCTGTTACTTACTCCCCCGCACGCGCTGTCGCCTCTTCCTCCAAGTCTGACTTTGTTCGTCAGCTGCTCAATCGTCGTTTTGGCGGCTGGTGATATTTTTGGCACGCCTCTAACAACATGAAATAAGAATGAGCGTCTTTTGTTCGAAAAGGAACAGCAGCAGAAAGTTTTTCAAAACTAACAACACTATTTTTCCTTTTTTTTTTTTCATTACTGTCACGTTTTCACCAACTACGAAAAGAAAAGAAAAAGAAAAATCTTAGAATAGTAAAACAGAGTAAAGAAGAACTACAAGAACATTTGCTTGTATATGTATTGTTTACTTATTCCCAAACGGTCTTCCGATAGCAAGCCAATCTGAATTGCTTCCTCAATTGCTTCCCCTTCCGGCATTAGAACTAAATTTCGATCAGATGAATCACCAAGATTGGTCGTACAAAGTCAAGGCGGACTAGTCATCACTCAAGCTCAGAGCTTAACGAAGAATTGCGCAAACTTTCTTTTCAGAAAAGGAAAATAGGCTTAACCCTGTTTATTCTTGGATGGTTTTGGCTGTCAACAGGCCTCTTGCCTGTCCAGCGAGAGAGTTGTGGTGTTTTCTTGCTTTTTTCAATTGGATTTTTTTTTTCGTTAGATGAGGGGGAGGCTGTTGGGAGTGGACAATAGCAAATTTATGAACTAAAGAAAATTTTTACGTCGGAGAAGCTGCCAAATTTCAATTTTCAGTAAAGCTTGGTGAAGAGGAGTTCGGTTACAATAGAACGTTAACAACATACTTTGTCCAAATGGGACGTCTAGAAAACGACTGACAGATATCCGCAGTTCGCAATGCGACGTCCATTTGTGATCAGAAAAAGACGTCCTTTCGGCGTCCAATCTTGCTCCACCACCTCGTAAGTAATTTACGACGTGGTAATTTCAAGAAGAAAAATAAAACCAGCTAATAAATGGTTTGATTGGCAACGAAGAATGTGCCGAACCTGGGCGATGATTTACTATCTGAATTCACAAATAATCTAGCATGTTAGGGACCGGTCATTATTTATCTCCATGTAGATGGCGGGGAGGAAGGCAATTGAGGAGGTCACCGATTTTTTTTTTTACCCTTTAGAGGGGGTGGGAGAGTCATTAATTTTTTTTAGGCCCGTTAGGGAGAGGGATCACACAAAAAACAAAGACTAAACTGCAGGAAATAGTCATTTTTGGGCCTCAAAATAACACTTTCAGCAGTAGATTTCTAAAAATTTTTATTTTTTTTAGGTGGGGAGGAGGGGCTTGATAATTCCTCGTGCACCAGGGAGCAAGCTGTAAAGGTTAATAATATCACCGCCGCCAGAAGGCGCCATGGTATTTTCGTTCGCATTTCAATAATTGATGATACGCTAATGCCACTTAAATTATTGAGTAAAAATTTGTTAACGATATTTCTGCCACTAGATAGCGCCATGGTAGAATAAGTAATGTACTAAGTTTGTACGTATTGTGAATTTTTTTGATACTTCCAAACAACAACTCCAATAGCAATGAACAGAGTAGGAGCAGTAGCACTGTAGTTTTAGGCAGGGTAGCCTTCAAACGTAAGTAGCCCGGATTAATGAATAAACCACTTCGTTAAGCACAAGTAGCCGACGAATATTATAACATGGGGTAACTTTTTTCCAGTTTCAGTCGGGGGAGGGGGCTCCGCTGCAGCAATTACTTTACAATTGCGCCCTGGTGCACGAGTATGTACCAAATTTTCACTGAATAATTAAGAAGGCACGCAGCTTGTCTGCGTTAATACAAATTTATTTGCGCATTCCTTTGTAGGCTAGGTACGTTTCAGGAAAATGCAGTGCAAGAAATATGGACCGGAAGTCCCTAATTCAAGGGCTGCCTATTTTAAAAGCTTGTTGTTTTCGCGGAATATACTGCTAGAAATTTGTGTTGCTGTGCTTTTAAGGTGTTTGTATCCCGATGAGTTCGAAATGAATGTTGCCAACTCGAAATATGGACCGGAATTCCGTAATTAAAGATGGTGGCCAGGATTGCGGCTTATTTTATAAGCTTGCTGTTTTTTTGCGGAATATTCTGCAAGGTTGATGCTTTTAAGGTGTTTTGACCCCTGAGTTCGAAATGAATGTTGCCAGCTGGAAAAATTGACCAGAAGTTCGAAATTCAAGATGGCGGCCAACATAGCTGCTTTTTTAAAAGTTGCTGTTATCAAGAAATATTCTGCTAGAAATTTGAGTAGCGAGCCTTCTAATAACCTGAAATGGACATGCTCAGGCTTTTCTGAAAGGTGGGGATCTATTCTCTATATAAATCCTAAACTAAATTGTGTAACTTACATAGGGGCTGGTTCCCACGAAATTACGCATCCTAGGGCATCCCAGGACAGTCTCTAAATCAGATAGGTGGCGTAGCTTGGTCAATTTATGCCGGTTTAACTGGCTCCCACGAAATTAAAGGCGCCTGTTCACCATTTCGATAGCGTTGCCCATATTCTAAACACAGCATCCACGTTCCAGATTCTCCCATCATCCAATAGGCTGATGTGGGTCACGTGATCTCGTTTTAGTTACGAAAATTGCGGCACTACTACGAATAGTGTTGTTCCATTTTTAATTTACCGCTATTTTCTTTATATTGCTCGAAGATTCTACGTTGCTGCATCTAGGAATTGCAAAGGTGAAGAGGCGCCTTTAAGCAGTGCCTTTTGTATCCTAGGGCAGCCTTGGACAACACTGAATAATAAAAGTTACTAATATTGAGAGCGTATTTTTATCATTAACACCTAATTTATACTTAATTTAGAAAAGCCGTTTTGTTAGGTGAGATCAGTTTCCTTGCCCAAATATCACCAGGCAGGGTCGACAGTTTCACTGAGAACAATTTTTAACGAATAGGATGCAGAAGAGACTGTTTTTATTCAGTCCTTGTAAGCCAGGGCATCAAAGGACAACAACGTCTGAATTAATTCATTTTCTCTTAATTTGATTCTTTTTGCAGAGCCAGTGCCGTTTGTAGAGAAGCATAGAAAAGCCGCCGTTTTGTTACGTGAGATCAGCTTCTTTAACGCAATAGGATTCAAGAGAGCAGCCGATTTTAGCCAATCTTTGTATCCCAGGACAGCACTGTCTGATAGGGCAGAGACAGACAATATTGAAATTTAATTGCAGTAAAGCCTCCGCCCCTATCCCCCTAAGCAAAAAATAACCTACGTAAGTGAATACTCCAGTTTTATCACCTCAGAGAAACTGGACACGACAGGTTTAAAGTTCAAAGTACCTTCATTTTTAAACTAATTATTACTTGGCTCCTTAAAGCATTTTTTAATACATTAGAAGCTATTGAAGTAAAACAAATTTAAGGTCGCACTTCAGTCTCAGTCTCTTGTCTTATTCATCCTGTCGTGGTTTATTCGAGTTAGTACGATTCACATGGCGTGGTTGAAGGTCAATGGGAAAAGAGGTCGAGTTGTGTAGGTCCATGATTCGAGTCACTGTCTGGGAACCACGTGGAAGGACCCGTTCACCCTTATTCTTCTAGTAGTGAAGACGAGTGAGTTGCTGGGATTAAAGGTTTATTCGAGTTAGTACACAATTCACATCGCATGGTTGGAGGATAAAATGAAAAGAGGTCCAGTTCTGTAGATTCATGATTCGAGTCACTGTAGGGGTACAAAACGTGTCAGAACCCTTTCTATCCTATTCCTTCTGGCTGTAAAGACTAGTGATGTGCTGGAATTAAAGGTTTATTCGAGTTAGTGCACAGTTCACATATGGTTGGAGGATAAAATGAAAAGAGGTCGAGTTCTGTAGGTCCATGATTCGAGTCACTGTGAGTACCACGTGTCAGAACCCTTTCTCCCCTATTTCTTCTGGCAGTAAAGATTAGTGAATTGCTGGGATTAAACGTTTATTCTAGTTACATAATTCACATCGCATGGTTGGAGGGTAAAATGAAAAGAGGTCGAGTTGTGTAGGTCCATGGTCCGTGTCACTGTCTGGGTACCACGTGCAAGGACCTGTTCTCTCTTATTCCTTCTAGCAGTGAAGACTAGTGAGTTGCTGGGATTAAAGGTTTATTAGAGTTAGTACACAATTCACAACGCTTGGTTGGAGGATAAAATGAAAAGAGGTCGAGTTATGTAGGTCAATGGTTCGTGTCCCTGTTCAAGGACTACATGTATGGACCCGTCCTCCCCTATATCTCTGTAATGTGTGGTGCAGTGGCAACCCGGACCACTGCACTGTGACTGAGGTTGGCGCTAATGACCAAGCTGTCGATGCGCCATTAAGCCTCAATCTCCCCCCCCCCCCCCATTCCTTCTTGCAGTGATGGAGTGGGTGTTACTGGGATTAATGGTTACTGAGAGTTCGTACAAAATTCATATCACATGGTTGGAGGCCAAAGCAAAAGAGGTGGACGCTCTGTGGGAACTTTACGGCTGACACTCTAGTGTGGTTCTGCCACATTCAGACAATAATGTTTGTACTCAGTTTTCTGGTCTGATGGTGATCTTACATTATTCCTGGATGCAGTACTTTACTTTAACGTTTGTGTGCTTCACAAACGTTCATTTTATGGTCTTATAATTCAAAACGTTACGTTAGCAATCTCTACACTGGAGTAACTTCATGATGTAAACATTCAAAAATAAAGTCTACGGATTCGTTTAGTAGTGCTGTTGCACGAAGGAAAATTTGGTGTAATAAATCACACTTCGCTACACTGTAAACTTAAAAGTTAAACTAAAGCCCTTGAGCGGTTTCAGCTCAGTAGTTTCTTTTTAGTTTAAAAATTTAAGGCTAGTTCAATGCCTGGTGTTAATACAAAGGTGCATGTTGGTTCTGCATGGATTCCAGGATTACTTTATTGGTGTATTAATGAGTTTAACTTGCCATTTAAAGACATCTCTCTTGTAGTGCTGCTTGAAATGCTTGTTGAAATGTTCTGTGGTTTACCGGAGGTTTGGAGTGTATGGTACTTGCTCTTTCACTGCCATGTCAAGAAAAATTATGTAAAATGTTCCTAAATGTCATCTCTTCAGAGAACACAATGGAGACGTTAGTTTTTATTTGCGCCACGTGTTCAATCTTTAAATAACCGTTAAATTTAATATTACGGAGATAGTCGCCATTGTGTGCCCTTAGGGCTTGTTGTCTTGGAGACATAGGAGCACGGATGTCGAGGAGCCGTGAAGTCAAGAACAAGGGGCTTGACGTTTTCCCCTCAGGCGTTATTAAGTTTCGTCCTCCATCTTAGAGTTGCCAAAGAGACTACCTGCAAGAGAGCTTGTTACGTAAGGAACACCGGGTTTCACAGAGCGGAGAAATTGTGTTGTAATAGATTGAGTATTAGTCGGAAGCAACATGCTGCATGGTTTGTTGAAAATGTTTGTCTCTGACGTTCGCTGTCACGTTCACAGGATCCTCCCGGCTGATATAAAAAGGCTTGAGGGATGGCTGCGTAGACACAGTAAGCTTTGCTGGAATCCGCCAAGCACAGACAGAGTCTAGCGGCTCACATTCTGGGACGGCCGAAAAAAAGTCGCGGTCTGACGCTGCACTAGTGGAGGCTATAGGTTTACATTAGGAAGATCAGTTTTATTTTGTATCTGTTTAATTTTTCTGGCGCCAAAGATTATATACAGTAGTGAAAGGGCATCCTACGTGTGGCTACCTCCTCTGTAAACACTTGCATCTGTGTTGGCTTAACCGTGTGAAATCGGTTTATAAATTCAAGTAGCAAATTGTTGTGGAAATCCTCCGGGATTTGATACTTAGTTGGTGTTGCAAAAATTGTACTTCAGCTAACATCTCGTATGGTCCAACATGTTTTCTGAAATCATCAAAATGGGTGTGTTTGTATCTAAACGACCGACGTTTGAGCTGTTGATCGCGGAACTGCAAGTATTAACTGCCTTGTTTGCTTGTAGCCTTGCATCCTCGAATAATAAATGCAAAATTTTCTTCTATAAAGTTTGATATTCTTCCTGCCACAGTCAGCCAAAAGCAATAGTGGTGTTGGTAGTAGACTGATGGCAGCCTATCCAATATCAATAGTGGTCATGGTAGTTGACTGGTGGCAGCCTGTCAGTTGAGGCCACTGCCAGTGCTGTCCTTATCCCATAGCTGCAGAGTAGCCCGGTTGAGCTACGTAAAAAAGCTCCTCACAGTGGGTCCGTGATTCGATTGCTGTTCGGGTACCACATGTAAGGACACGTTTTCCCTAATTTCTTCTGGCACCGATGACTTGTAAGTTGCTGGGAATAAAGAGTAATTCGAGTTAGTACACAATTCACATCGCATGGTTGGAGACCGAAGGGGAAAAGAGGTCGAGTTGTGGAGGTGCATGGTTCAAGTCCCTGTTGGGTACCATGTGTAAGGACCCATTTTCCCCTATTCCTTCTAGAAGTGGACTTGGGACCTCTACTGGGAGTTAGTGCACAATTCACATCACATAGGTGGAGGCCAAAGAGAAAAAAGGTCGAGTTGTGTGGGCCCCTGATTCGAGTCCTTGTTGACTGAATCCATGGAATAAAAATCCCCAGAAAAAATCCCAAGAATATTTACAAATTTAATACGTAGAAATTAGGAACACTATATACATATATATACATATTGTAAAGCATGAATAGACCATGTATTCCTAATATACATACATATATATATGGGGCCATCCGGCTGCACAGCAGTGCACACATATAATAAATACAACATTTGATGCCATTAGTGGTCTGGTCCAAATTAAGACGTCTCCAAAGAACGTCTGATGGAGGTCCATTTGTGGCCAGAAGAAGGCGTCCTCCTGACGTCCAGTCTTGGTTCATCATGTTTTCAGTCATTTACAAATGGTAAATGGAAAAAGAAGAAATATAAATCGGTGAATAAATGCCTAGATTGGGAGCAAAGAGAAAGTGCTGGAACGGCGCTATAATTTTGTATTTACTGTCTGAATTATAAAGTAATAGTTTCATGTTAAGAAATCTACTTTAATTAACTATTAAAAACCTGGCAGAGTGCTTACTTCAATACAATTTTTAATAGGGAATTGAGAAAACAAGAAAATCTATGAAACAAAACATCTATAAAGAAATCGGTGAAGACATGAAGAAATAAAAAAATTATCCTGCATCCTTATCCTGCATCCTGCATAAAACTGCAATGAGAAGATATAAACAAACACCCGTCGTTTCATCTGGGGACTTCCCACATACTGATCTTCATTGCAGTCCCCGGATGCTAAGACTTGTGCTGGTTTATATTAGGACTCTTGAGATTGATGAGTAGTTATGGCTGATTTACAGTTGAAGAGTACAGTAAGTATGTTTGTGTCCTTTAATACCTCTATACTCTGGTTCAAGAAAGAACGTTTTTCTTGCATTTCACTGTTCTAATAGAAATAAATGTATTATGGACTGCTCTCTTCTGTACAATTCATCGTTCGTTAGAAGTTAAAGATGATTCACTTTGTAATGTACGACGGTTCGAACAGAACAAATGATGTTTCAACAGAACTATGAGATGTCCATATAATGAAAACATTGGTTTTTGAACCAGAGGATAGTTATTAATAAACTGTGTTATTAGCTTAGGTCCCAAAAGGTACAGATCAGGTTCAAAATCGGCATAACTGGTTGTCAGCTGGACGTCTTGTAAATAGTTAAATAAAAATCCACACAATCGAATTTTTAAACATGTAAAAATATTTTATTTACATATAAAAACTGCAAACTTGCAGTAGAGGAATTACAGTGCAATACTACAGTATAGACTACGTACCATAAGCTTCTAATTGTTTGGAACAAGTTTCCCATCAGCGATCTCACCTTCAAAGAGGAAAACTTCAATCTCAGTGCTTCCATCATTCATTCCATTGTCACTGTTACCCACAACAGTAACAGTCAAAGTACTGGTTCCTGTCTGTTGGGGAGTACCACTATCTCTAATCTGGATAGGAATTTTGTAACCCTTCTGCTTTTCCCGGATCAGGGACTGCTTCGCGTACAGGGTAGCAACTCCTTGATGACTGGAACCACCTAAAATAGAATACTTTTGTAGCATTCAGCAATGGCATGGCTTCATTAGTCATCAAAGACCAAAAAACTGCATCGATAAGGGAACTTTGAAACAAAAACGACACTAAGAGGCGGAAGGAGTCGATAGTGGTGGCCATTGCTCGTGTGATAGGGCAAGGTATAAAAGTCTAACTGGAAAATCACATAATGGAAAATCGTCTAAGAGTAAAATCAGATAATGGGAAATATCTAATATTCCTGCCTCGCTAGCACTACCATGCTTGCTGCAGCTATTAACATCAGAAATCACAACTTATCATAAATTAGTTGCTAAACTAATACTGCCCAGTTAGACGATTATCCATGGTACGTTAATCCATTACAAGGTATTCTGTTTACATGAGTTGCCAGATTATTTTGTTTATACAATTATCCCATTAGATGATTTTCCAGTTAAACGTCTGTCCGATGCCCCCGTGTGAAGTAGGTAGGCTTGGATTTATTGCATATGTTAGGAGGGGAGAGGGTGGAGGCATACTCAACTTAAAAAGATTTGATTTTTTTTTTGAAATGGTATCTTCTTCACTGAAATAATTTAATGTTGAAAGTGACAACAGTTAAGTTTCAGGAAAATCACTTGGCATAACACTTAAAGGGAGAAATGTTTAAACATATTTTTTTCTGCTACTTGTAGCAGTTGTAGATGCAGCGCAGATTTGCTACACGAGTCAACGGGTACTGGTCGTCTGAAGCAAGTACGGCTATGGGGCTCCCTCAAGGGAGCTGCCTTAGCCCAACGTTATTCGCGATTGCAATCAATGATGTATTGGTTGAGTTGGGGATCTAGAATAACATCTTCTGTTATGCAGACGATGTAGCGCTCTGGTTCGTGGGAGACGATCTGGTTCTGATGTCTGGGTGTGCCCAGCGGGCTATTGATTTGGTTGCTGCGCGTCTTTGGAGAGAGGGGACTTCTGTTGGTGCCATCCAAAACAGAGGTTGTTACTTTCTCCAAGCTAAAGATTGTTCAGGAAGCGCAGGTGTCTCTGGTTGTTGGGGGAAATCAAGATGGTGCCGAAGCGAGAGGTCAAGTATTTAGGTGTGTTGCTTGATGCGGCACTGGAGTGGAATGCCCATGTTAGTGGGTTGCAGTCGAGAATCCAAATAAGAGTGTCTGTCCTAAGGGCTCTTGCGGGAGGGGCCTCTGTAACGAGGGGGGCTCTTCTTGTCACCTATAGAGCATTTGTGCGGACAAGCGTGGATTATCATCTCCCCTTTTTAAGTCTTGCAAGACGTCATCTTGGGATGTTGCAAGTTGCAGTCAATGAGTGTCTCCGTATTGTCTCCGGTTGCATTGCCTCCGGAACTCCACCCAGTCCAGTCTTTGTGGGTGGAGTGCAACGAACTACCTCTGATGTGTCATGCGAAAAAGTTGCTGGCTGTTCTGTGCTTGCGGAACCTTAGTAGAGGCTCAACAGATCCATTAGGAAGGATCCTTGCTGATTATAGGCAACTGGGAGAGAGGCACAGAGGCTTCTGTGAGTTGTGCCATAGCAGTTCAATTATTTGATGTGATGCGTGCTTGTCCGCTGAGCCCGTGGGTGTGGTGCCCAGATCTAGCACGGGTATTTGACAGCATGTACGTTGAGTGCAATGTTTTCTGTGATTCGTCCTTTCATGCCGGGACACAGGTAGGAGGCATTGGTGTTGCAATCTCGGCACTAAAGGTGGAAGTGCAGCGCAGAGTTAGAGCAATGACCTCCAGCATGGCTTGCGAAATGATTGCCATTTGGGATGCGCTGGACACAGCGACTGATTTGGATCTTCCGTCCTTCTCGATTGTGCCTGACTCATTGTCTGGCCTTAAGAGGCTGAGGCGCTCGTGGGAGCTGTTAGATGTCAGTGACCCTGTGTCTTTTCGATAGGCTGGACATTTTGGATTGCTCTACAGCACAGATCCGTGGCACTTAGGTGGGTTTGAGCTCATCGTGGTAATCGGGTATGTTTCCGCGGATGGCTTAGCGAGAAAAGCGATTGCTGAGGGGACGACTGAAGTTGTGCCCCTTCACTCCGCTCGGATGCGTAGGCCTCTTGTTTGCAAATGGTGTATGCAGGAGTGGCAGGGTGAGTGGGAGACCACCAAAACTGGGAGGGCATTATTCCGCATCCACCCCTTCTGCTTCACAAAGTTCTCTATGGATTTGTTGTCGTACCCGTTTGCAAGGTTGTTCTCAAGACTGCGCACGGGCCACTCCCTTCTTTGTGCGCATCAGCACAGGTTGGGGTTGTGTGAGGAGTGTAGAGAGGCTTGAACATTTTCTATTAGTCTGTCCAAATTATACGCAGCAGCACCGCGAGATTGCAGTCTGGATTGCGCGATTTCCACAGTTCCATGACCTGCTGTCAGTTAGTACAGGTAAAGCATCGTTTTTGCGGCTGCGGAATTGCAAAATTCTGTTGTAGCACAAAGGTACAAGTGTGATTGGCTCACTGAGTGGGATGATAACATGTCTACAGGTGTTCCTTGACCATCCCCGGCCATCCCAATCTGTTGGGTTTCTGTGTTTATTTTTATGAGTGTGCAGTGAGGATAATCTGGACAGAGCCAAGTGCTCTCTGTGCTTCTTTGGGCTTCTCTGTGCTTCGTGTGTGTGCTCAGTAGAGATAATCAGGACGGTAATGCACAACAGCACCGTTCTTCGTGTGGGTACATGGGGAAGACAACCTGGATGGAGCCATGTGCTCTCTGTGTTTTTCTGCGTGTACACAGTGGAGATGACCTAGATGGAGCGTCTTGTGGGTGTACAATGAAGATTGTCGTGACGGAGCCGATAAGGAGTTTATGAGGTAGCAAGTACAGGACACGGAGGTACTAGCTGCTGTGTGTGTTGTGTTGTATCTGTGAAGGCTGATGTTAACAAATATGGATGCTAAAAGCTTTCCGTTCTGTTTAAGGCTGGTGTTAGCATGTAGTTTTTAGTGTGTTTGTAAGGTAATCTTATCTGGTAAGGGTGTATGACTTCGGGTCGAGGCCCTGTGAAATAAATTAAATTGAATTGAAAGAATCCATGTTTCAGCTAAATGATATAGATTTACACCAAACTAAGCTATGTTGTTAATTTCGTGGCCGAGCCTCAAAATTGGCAGCTAGAAGGGATAGAATGGTATATTTATTTCGCAGATGCAGGCTTTCAGAGCTGAGTTGAATTGTTTCAAAGTGGCCAGCAACAATCTACTGCATTCATGTAGCGCGACGCCACAGCTGTAAAATAGGTACACGGATTACAAACAAAAACGTCAAGTGTGCCATAAAAAAGGGGATTATATGATTGAATTTTCACTTGTTAAATGAACATGGATAAAAATTGATAATTTTTAATTGAAATAATCAAATGTACAATTGAGAAAATTCCATCTGTTTAGGTGCTGTTGTGCTTTATCAATCATATATTTAAAACGTAAAGCACAACAGCACCTAAACAGATGAAATTTTCTCAATTGTACATTTGATTATTTCAATTAAAAATTAACAATTTTTACCTGTGTTCATTTTAACAAGTGAAAATTCAATCATATAATCCCCTTTTTTACGGCATACTTGACGTTTTTGTTTGTATAATTTATTTATGCCAAACGACGATCTCGTTGATTGTCAAGTAATCTGTGACATGGTTTATGTTCATTTAGAATTTTCGGATACATAACTACCATTTTTATTGTTTTTAGCCTTTTTTGTTTAAACTTTGTGATTTTGCAAAACTTCCTTGGATTTTGCAAAACTTCCTTGCAAAGGTCCTTGAAATTAATTTCACTAAAGCGGTACGAAACCTGTACCAATTGCTGCCCTGGTTTGATATTGGTCAGAAGACATGTTTCTTAAGACAAGAACACAATGTATTTTAAGATGTTGGTGTCCGTAATATTTGTCAAGTCACACAAGCTCTTATCTTCTGTTGGTAGGAATGTTGAGCACAGAAGCTATGGGGCTTATTTATCGTACACATTTAAGAGTGAGAATTATTTTATGCTTTTGTTTTTATAGTGTGAGTAGACAACCAATTGCTAAGAATATTGTCTTTTGATAAATATGCGGAATAACATACCAATGTTTTGTTGTAGTGCATGAATAGCTTCGCATATATTTGTTTGATTCACTAGTATTAGATGTTGGCTCATTTAAGATTTCGATTCTGTTCGTTTCAATTGATTAATATCGGTTCGGTACACAGTCGCAGTTGTTATCGCTAAGTAGTTGACGATATTTCCACAAATAGTTTTCAACAAATATGCTCTGTGGTTTTCGTAATTGCAATGGACTTTTTTTACTTTTTCTGTGCTGTATATTTAGCAAAATTGTTGCAGCAATAATTTGACAGTTTTGATAACACGTGATTTATACGCAAATGTACATCTCCTCACTTAAACAAATGCACATGCAATTTGGCTTCTATTGTGCGTAGCTGATTACAGCACAAGCAACAGAAACCAAGAGGCACTATTAATGCCAAATCTTACTATTTCATTATCAAAGAAACCATTCATGAGGTACAATAGCGAGCAGCATCTGGACTCATGGATGGACCTCTAATATGGGGAAGAGAGTGAGGGTGTTCCTAGAACCTCTTGGTCGTGACGTCACTATGACGTAGGAGGGAGTCCCTATATATTTCACCCGCTATACTGGGGAACGACTGGGGGGTCACACGATCAACAGTGAAGACGAGTTAAGAATTAAGAAGTACAACACGGAATTCTGGAAGGAACAACTATCACAATATGGATTACCTACTGATAGACACTACGGTGAACACAACTTACTCAGGACTTAACCTGGGACTAATAATTCTGACAAATGCTGTGCGTGAGTAAGAAGTACAGCTGGATTAACATTTAGTGTTAGCAAGCTTAAGATAATTTGGCATAACGGGCACACTTAATATCCCTAGACAAGTTGGGTTCGATTAGACATCCCTGTAAGGGAAACTTACACACTGTGTGTTTAATTTTGGATTGTTACACCTTGTCTGCTTATCCACTTACAAAATTCGTGCTCTTATAGCATATGTGCTTACCTTTAGCAATATAATTAAGATTAAATATTTGCTTTACATCATTGTCGGCGGTATCATCCATGCCGAACCAGAATGGGGAGCCGTTACCAGCTGCATCGTCATCAGGGTCGCAAGCTTCCATTGTTAATGGCTTTCCATGCTGAAATGACATAATGACAATTAGTATTATTATTTGCAAGCCATACAGCAAGGTAAATGAACAAAATGAACAAACAAAAAATAGGAAACTTAATTAATTGAAGTAGTATAAACATATTGCTGGTGGCACAACCAGAAATAAACTGATGAATGTTTGTATGGCCAAAGCCCGAAAAACACCCAAAACATTCAGGGAAATAGTAGAATCTATCCAACAGCCCAGACAAACGGCCTTGAAAATACAGTACTTTTAAAATTGATTGCTAATATCTAATGATCAAAAGGTTTTTCTTAAAATAATTTTACGTTTCTAGTTACTATTGGACAATATTTTAATTATAGTTACGATGATTAATGATGCGGTCTACGTATGCAGGGCTGTGATGCCTTGCCTTGACCATCATCAAGGGATCAATCACTGTCTAAATCCATTAATATTATTGTGACATTTTATAGCTGGCACCACTTTACGAAGTACATAAGGCCAGCAGACAGCTTCAACCAGGTCTTAGCCCCAACCATCAGTGCCATTTCTTCAATATAACCACGTGCCACTGCTGAATCACACTCCAGAGTGTTGCTTGCTGCAGAAGTAGAATATATCCATAGCAGTGACGGAAAATAACTAACTGTGGGAGAGCTAAACCAAAATTAGACTGAACAAATGTGGGAGGGAAGCTGGGGAACTTTAGGCTTAAGTAAGGGTTATAACAGAGGCTTGGTTTAGGGTGGGGGAAAAGAGCCTACCAAAATTGGGCCTACTAAAGCCCTAACCAAAAATCCCCCAACTAGGAAACCTTGCAGGGGTCGAAGGAGGACCAACCAGTTGGCTGGCCCAAAGGCTTTCTGATTTTGAATGATTGGACCGCTGCTTTTATGTGGTTTGGTTACCCCTGACAACCGCGAAATAGCAAGGGTATTATGGGTAATGGAAAGTTCTAGAAGGTTCTAGAGGCAGGAAACGAAAATAAAATTACAAGGCATAGATATTGTCCACCTATGTTAAAATTAGACACACAAGACTAATATTAGCCATTGGCCCCAGCAATCATGCATTTAACAAGATTTGCGACATACTCCACAACCCACCACACAACGCTCTGAAAATTAGACCTTGCAAATCTTGTTTATAAACTTGAAACACTACGGTATATTTATTTTTATAACACTCTAACCATGTTAAATTTTATTCAACGTGTCTGTAAACTACAAGCTGAATCAAACACATACATCAAAGCACATGTGAAGCTCACTATTCTGTAACTACTAAAAAACACTTTCTTGTTTTTCCTGATGAACGTGAAAGATGACCAACTCTTCAACACATCGGGTTTTTAAAAAAAATTGAGTATGACAAAAGAGAAATGACATTCTGTATTTGTAAGCATTTTAATGAATTGCCCAACGAACTGCAATTATCTCACAGACGCAGTGAGATAAAAACGAAACTTAAAAAGAATGGCAGAACATGTAGTAGAAAGTAAACATTCTGTTTTAAAATTCACTGCGACGTATGGTTTCAATTGTTATAGATATAGTTTTCACTATTTTCAATTTTTTAAATCTGTTTTAACCCTTTGCTGCATATGCCAAACTGGATTCATTTTTTAAAGTGTTACTTAGGTCGGTCACGGGATTCGAACTGACATTCACTTAGTATGGAGATGAGGACGCTGACCACTTGGCTGTTGCTGCTCGCTTTGCACGAGGTCCCCGGTGACTCCTCACAAAGCTCACGATGCGCGTTGGAACTTAGTTTTTGGCCATTCAGTGACTATCCCTTTAACAGAATGATGCGCAACAAAGGGTTAAAACATTATCATCTAACTGTAGTATCATTACTATTATTGTACATACACCATAACAGTTAACTTAACCCATTTATTAACTATTGAACTATACACACACTGTCAAGTTGGACTATTGTATTCATGTGATGGTACGCACACTCAACTGAGTCTCGTGCCGATTACATTAATAAACTTTGTTATTAACTTTGTTATTATTACTTCCCATTTACTAACCATATCGTTAACTCGAACTCTAACTTGAATTAAGCCTCTTCCGTCAGGTCTATTTTCCACCACCAAACCTTGATAATGTTCACAGAAAACTGGCGGATTGTCATTAACATCAAGAACATTGACAACTAGAGTGGCAGTGGCTGTACGTGATGGTGTGCCTAACAGGCAGAAAAAATACACATAAAGAAAATATTATTCTAAATGGAAAAACAATGCACTAATGAAATACCCAACTTTTAAAAATTCAGATCTCTCATATTTGTTGTCACATTCTTGTTGGTGGTCAAGTAGTAATTTACATTAAAATTACAATGATTTTACTATCCTTTAATAAACTAATAAAAAACGCAAAAAGGCTAATATAGCCAAGTTTTAAACAGAATAACAGAATAAGAACTGCACAAGGAAGTTAACTGCAACTTTTATTACTATTAGGGAAAATCAAAATAAGCTCATATTATGTTAGCCATTATTGCACTATTATTGCAAACATTTAGCCACTACTGCATCACACACATAGTCATATTTTCATAACATATTTCAAGCAAATGTAATTTAACTTGCAGAAGCTTAATGCTTTATTATCAAATACAGAGCTAGTGAAATTAAAATGGGCCACTAGATTGCGCAAATTATGTTCGTGAAAGCCATTAAATAGAAAGTTTCATTTTAGAACTAGAGCAAGCACAGCCTACAATTTATGTATACAACAGATAATCTGGTTCATGCGTACCGTCGTCGATGGCCAGGACCTTTACTGTGAGAGTAACATTCTCTTCCCGATCTAGAGTTTGGTTTATTTTAACTTGGCCATCTGTAGTTATTCTAAAATGGTGCTGGCAATTTGTTGCAAGGTCCAAACTGTATCTAAAGTGAAAAGCATACACGTTAATGCAGTACCTCAAAAGCAACTGCAGTTGACAAAGGAACACTCTAAATCTACCTACCTTACAACAGACTTTCCATCATTGTCTGCATCTTTAGCGTAGAACTTCTCTCCAATGTTTGTACCTTCAAGGGCACTTTCGTATATTGAGACATTCTGAAACTTTTTGGTAAATTCAGGAGTATTGTCATTGATGTCGCGCAATGTAATCACCACTTGAGCTGTTGCCATATGTGCCGGCACATTAGAGAAGCCACCAGTATCATCCACAAGAATGGTAAAATTAAAGCCTTTGAGCTGAGTCACATCCTCATAATCTAATGGCAGGCGGATTTTGAGCAAACCTTCATCTTCAGCAGCTATATTTCTCACCATTGTGAACCTGTCCCCACCCACTCCACTGTTTGGCACCACAAAAAAATAGTTCTTGTTTGTTTCTGGTAAATCGTCATCCAAAACTCTGACAGTAAGAATGGGTTCAGTAGGTACCAGGTTACCGACAGTTTCATCAATTGTGAGTCGGTACAAATTCTGCTGAAAGCGAGGCGGGCAATCATTGTCGTCATCAATGGTGACAGTAGCTGTACCAGTACCTAACACAACAATAAAGATGAAACAACAGTAAAGTGAGAGCAGTAAGTGTACCTCAGAAAGATAAAGCAACCTAAACAGTAGCTTAGTTGCTGTAGTGGAAAACCAAGTCATAACTAATACAATACCATCAACACTGAGTGATTTTTTTCTATTTGTCACACTACAGTAGGCATAGGCTACTATAAAATTTTTGGTCATGAGAAGGTCGTTTCATTGGCTTATTCCAAAAGTAAGACCTTGGCAACAGATATGGAACCAACCATTTTCTTGTGAAAAAAGGTAATATCTGAGGAATTGTACGTGCAGTGTGTTACTGCAAATCGGTTTTCTGGAAACGTTTAATGAGAGACTGAACTGTGCGGTCAAATGTGTGTAATGCACAGGGTGTGTCATAAAAATGCACGACTGAAATTTTCAAACTATACATTTTTCTTTAAAAATGTTTTTTAAAAAAAGATGCAGACCACTTTTTCGGACCTAAAATCTAACTCTGAATCCCAAAAAAATGGGTCTTTTTTTCGACACGGAAAAAAAAACTAGCCACCATGTGAAACTTTTGAAACCTGAATCTTGTAACGACCTCACACGTAAAAGAAATGGTTTTGTGTAAATAAGTAAGTAATGGGTTTGTGGCACACATAAACTTGACACAACTAAAAAGAATGTGAAGACTAAACAGGCATATCAAGCTCAGTTACAGGTAAAAATAAGTATATAAAACATACTAAGCTATCAGAATTTAAAACAAAATGTAAAAATTAGCAACAAGTTAAACAGACAAAGTTGCTATCGGCACAAAAATTGGGGGAGGGAGAGGGGGTAGTAAACCAAGTTAAATTGCTAAACAGTAGCTTTTCCAAAATTGCCTTCTTTCAATTAGTTTTTAATAAAGGTAGGGATTACAATTGTTTTAAATGTTCAGTTAATATATCCCATTAGAGAATGGCTCTGTTACTATAATTACACTTCAATATTTTGGTTCTGTGGTATGCCACATGAAGCGTTCCTGCTGTCCGGGTTTGGTGCTTACGTAAATTATTTTTTTCGATGTTTCTTAAAATCTGTATTGTATAAGATTATTCAAGGTTTTTATACGTGAAATAATTTGATATGTAATAGGTTTGTAAACTGGCAAAAATCTTCTCTGTAATAAAGAGTGGTGTAGTGTGGGCAATGCCCCTGCCAAAGATAAATATTCTGACTGCAGTATTCTGAAGTAAATGAAGCCTAGAAAGGTTACACTGAGAAGGGCTCTCCAGACCACACTACAATAATTTCAATAGGGGAAGACAAGTGTATTGTACATTGTACAACATCAAGAGTATTCGAGAGTTCACTTCACTCCTAATCAGCTTGCTTCGTAATGTTTGATATGCTGGTTCCGTGTTAAACGGTCATCAACGGTACCACCAAGAAATTTCACACGGATTGCTCTTTTTAATTGCACACCTTTAATCCTCATGTTTAATTGTGTTTTATCATACAAACGTTGCTGTGGACATACAGCCATATAATTCGTTTTTGACATGTTCAAAGTTAGCTTGTTTTCGAGAAGCCATGTTGTAACTTTTGCAATTTCATTATTAATGTTACATTGTAACACGATGAGATTTCTATTTACTGCTTGTGTTGTGATTTATTCAGAAAACTTATTTAATAATATGAGACACCTCATACCTGAGTAATACCATTTAAGTAAAGAATAAACAAAAGTGGGCCAAGAATCGCTCCTTGGGGAACAGCAAAAATGAACTAGTTGTCTATTGGTTAAATAGCTTCCAATCCAAGAATGTGCAATACCCCTTATTACATAGTCTAATTTGGTTAATAAGATATTGTGATCAATAGTGTCGAAAGCTTTTTTTTTGTCTAAAAAAATAGCCATGGAAATTCATGATTTTTCACAGCTCTAATACAGTAGCATCAATCAATTTTTGGGAGCAAGATTATGACGAAAGCCAAACTGTCCATATACCAATAATTTGTGTTTTTCTAAAAACATTATCAGCCTACTATACATAACAGGTTCAATAATATTTGAGAAATACGAAAGCACAGAAATTAGCATATAATTACTTATCACCGTGGGACCCATCTTTGTAACTTGGGGTGACTTGAGCTATTTCTGTCTTGTCAAGAAAATGGCCTTCTTTGAAAGGTGAGTGAATAATATCTGATAATGGCTCTACAAGTATAGATTGAATTGTTTCAAGAAGTTTGGGTGACATTTCGTCAATATCAGGTGCAGAATTACCAAGTGTGGTATTCATAATATTGACAGTTTCTGATGCTGCATTTCACCTTAAGAAAATAGAGTACTTGAGTGAAGACAGTTTTTCTGTGGATAGTTTCATATCTTTATTAAAATTAGCACCCAGACTAGGTCCTAAGTAATTGTTTAATATTTTAGTTATTTTTTAAGAATCAGTGATTAACTGTCCATTATGATGCAACTATATTTTGCCATGTTTTTGTATTGTGGCCAACAAGATTATTTAAGATTTTCCACATGCCTTAATACTGCTCCCACATTAGTCAATAACAGATTGTTAGTAAAGCTTCTTCAGTATGCGAATTGCTGTTATTAGAACATTTCTATACTGAGATACTTTTCTATATTAGCGTCAGTTGGTGTGCTCAAGTAGGCATCACACAACCTAGCCATAGTTTGACTGGAAGAAATTAAGCCTTGTCTGAGCCACGGGTTAATCTTTTTCTCAGGTTGAGATTTACTGTTAGTTGCTTTGCATGTGCATTTCGGAAATCATGATTCAAAATAGGTTTCAATTGTTTTATAAAAGCATGAATACTTTTTACTAGTTGTTGCACATTCATGCAAGGCTGTCCAATCATAGGAGCCAATTTGCCTAGCAAATAGATCTTTGATCCTTTGGCGGAAGAATTAGAGTATTAGAATATGGTATAGAGTTTTGGAGCACCCCCCCCTTTTTTTTTTTTTTAAAAAAATGACTCAAAAAAACGTAAAAAAGTTTAACGTCGGATTATGAAAAGGAGGGATTCTGTATTTAAGGAATGGACCATATGATCAACATCTATGTCTGCTTCAACTGCCTTCCTTGAAATGGAGGACAGTTTGATTTTCAGATTTAGGGTAACACATGGGTTGCTTCCCAAACTTAAAAATTCCTGTTTTGGTCACACTTTACAACTGCAATCACAATACTAAGAGAAACCCCCCTCCAACTTGTGATATGAAACCCTCATTATAACACTGTGCTAAACTCTTCTGCTTACAGAAGTGTTGCTTTATGGAATGGCTTACCACAGACCGTAAGTGAAGCACCCTCTCTTGTTTGTTTTAATATAGGCTAAAGAGACATGTTAATGGCGACATTATTTACGAATTTGACTAGTATATTAGGTTATGCCGACCATTTAACTCTAGTGTTTTGTTTGTCATAATATATTTACTTACTGTTTTCTTTATTAAATATTTTATTACTGTCATATTACTGTTAATATTATGGTTTAATTATTTATTGTCTGTTTAAAAACATAAGGTATTTACTACGGCATTAAACTACGGTGTGTGGCTATAGTTGAGTAGTGCATTATGTATCGACAAAATCCATAAGATAATGCTGACAAATGTCTAAATAAATACATAACTCTTGAGATTGGTTACAGTATTGTCAGTGCTGCTTTTTACTATATTTTCACGATTCATCAATGTAAAAATAATGAAATGATCAGATACAATCTACAACTATTCATTTAACAATCTGTACAAAAATGTTGTTAGTAAAAATATTATCAAGTAAGGTTGCAGGTTGATCAGTAATTCTGGTTTGGTAAGAAATTAGCAGAAATGGGCCACCAGAGAAAACAGTGTCAAGTAACACGCTAGGTTGATTGTTCTGATACTTTAAAAGGCGATAATTGAATTCCCCTGCAATTTAGATGCCTACTGAACCTGCTTCTCAAGTTCTTCTAAAAATGTGCCAGAGTTGCCATCTGGTTGACGGTATATCACTCGTACAATAGCACTTCTACCATGGTGATTAACAATTTCAACAAATAAGTGATTGGGAAACACTGTGGGGAGTATTTAAATCGAGATCATCACGAACTTTAATATTTCAGAAAGTTAGTGATGATCTTCCATGTATAATACCACACCTCCATGATCGTTGGAGAATTTTCTATTTCTACTTAAACTTAAACTTAAACTTAAACAAAACACACAACCAAAGCCAAGCTTGTATGGTTGGATGAGCAGAGACAGTTCACTGCTTGGCAGAAAGTATTTTGTCATAGGCTGCCTTCCAGCCATTAACAGATCTGGCTTCAATCACATTATGAGGAAGCCGGTTCCAGTGGTCAATCACGCGATATGAAAAGAAGTGCTTCCCGACATTGGTATTCACACGTGTGCGTTGTAACTTGAGGCGATGTCCACGAGTGCCAACGGAGGGTGCCAAACTGAAGAACCGATTAGCTTCGGTGCGATCAATCCCACTCAGAATTTTGTAGGTGTGGAGTAGGTCACCTCTAATGCGGCGGTCGTGAAGGCTCGTAAGGCCAAGCTCCCTGAGCCTAGCATCGTATGGAAGTGCTCGCAGTCTTGGCACAAGCTTGGTAGCACGCCTCTGAACGCGCTCAAGGAGTTGTTGGTCTTTAATAAGTTGAGGGCTCCATACCTGAATGCAGTATTCAAGGTGTGGCCTGATGTATGAAGTGTAGAGTGTTTTAAGGGAGGTGGTGCTGAAGAAGGAAAAATGCTTCTTGATGCGGCCAAGCAGCATATTAGCACGGCGAGCAGCAATAGCACATTGCTTGGTGACTTTAAGATTTGAGGTAAACGTCACACCAAGTGATTTGGCCTCAAGGACTTCAGGGAGCTGCTCAGTTCCAAGAAAATAGGCAGCATGGAGGTTATTGGGACCAACATGAAGCACTTCACACTTGTTAGCATTGAACTTCATGCCATTGTTCAGGGCCCAGTTACTGATCTGGTTAAGATCATCTTGGATGATGGCACAATCTTCGGCGTGAGGAGTTCTCTTGAACAACTTGTCATCGTCAACGAAGAGACTACATTGTGATTTAGCAAGGTCTGGAAGGTCATTGATAAAGAGTAGGAAAAGCAGGGGGCCCAAAACTGTTCCCTGTGGAACACCACTGAGAACAGGGGCCCAGTCTGAGGCACGTCCTTCATAAACCACTCGTTGTTTGCGGCCTGAGAGAAAACTTCTAAGCCAATGTAGTAGGTTGCCAGTGATACCAAAGTTCTCGAGTTTTCTGAGAAGAAGGCTGTGGGGAACAGTGTCGAAGGCTTTTTGGATATCGAGGAGAATAACGTCGCAGGGGATATGTTCATCAACAGCATTTGACAGGTAGCCAAAGAACTCAAGAAGATTGCTTTGACAAGAGTACCCCGCACGGAAACCATGCTGCCTCCCGCTGATTAAGCTGTTAGTTTCACAGTAGTTGTAGAGTTGGCTTTTAACCAACTTCTCAAGGAGTTTAGCCACTTGAGATGTCAGGCTGATGGGGCGATAATTTTTTGAACTTTGGCGGTCGCCGGCCTTAAAGATGGGGATAATGTTGGCATTTTTCCAGTCATCGGGAACGATCGCTTCAGCAACATACTAACTGCAACATAGCCATCTAGAGGATATAATGCTTCCTTAACCACCATCATGTTAGGATTCACTTAATGCAATTAAAGTAAATATGTTTCAGCCCTTCCAAAATGACCCGTAGATCGTCACAATTTGGCACGGCAACTTGTTACATTCACAGAAACGAGTGACAAACTATCATAACAGCTACCGGATTTTCGAGTCTTGGCTGACTACTGCGACACTATTATTCCTTCGGGGAACATCCTGACATTACATGTAACTCATTCGCTAGCTTTACAAATAGGCTGAAAGCTTATTGGGGGTCTGCATGTGGGGGGAAGGGGAGGGGGGGGGGG
>JAHWFP010252472.1:113931-124221 GCA_023313725.1 Lithobius niger | reverse complement strand
CTGAATTGGGTCTTGCTGATGGAGCACCATCTTCAACTGCCACTGTCACAGTGTAGAATGGTTTTACCTCTCGATCAAAAAGTGTCTTTGTTGAAACTTGTCCACTGTATCTGTCTATCATGAAGTTATCATCACCGTCACCAGGTGATATACTGTAGAATACCTTTAAAAATAAAACCATCAAATTCAAGACCAATTCTACTGCAGGAAACACGTATTTCAACATAACATGTTAAATTATTTGCTCCAGATCAGTCCAACTTCTATGGACCTAACTTATGATTTGATTTTTCTTAATTAGGTCAAGAATTTTAATTTTTAAGCTCTACGATATCCCTTTTAAAGAATACAAATGCCATAATACTGGGACCATTTTTAGCACATTGGCATAAAACCATGCTCTCTGTGCAATATGGAAAAGAAGGCGGGATTAATCCACATTGTCATTCTTCACAATTTATGCGAAAGACAAGAAAAGTTTGTCACAAAAAAATCCAGGCCCCCGCATATAAACCGAGACACAAATTGCTGTAAATTTCCAATTTTCCTTATAAACCTAAACAAATCATTCCACTTGAGTGTTAACAAAGAATTAGTTGACGTACTATTTGTATGCCTTTGGACATTTAAAATTTTAATACGTTGAGTAATCCGTGCAAACACAAAATGGTAAAACTTGTCAGCGGGACACTCCAGCCAGCAGATCATTTTCTGAGATATACAAAAAATTGGAGGATTACGTGCTTTGACCTAAAAACTGTCTCCCAGTACCGTAAAATTTGCATATAAGTTTAAACCTTATGGTACCTAACATTACTCCCTCACAACAAAGAAATTCTAAAGACTTCACAACCAACTCTACTGTGTAAAGTGACAACTTATAACATTAATTCTGTCAGAACATTTTATTTCTGCAGACGTGCAGGCTAAAGTTATAACAATGTTTCTCTGTATTAATCCTGAATTACGAAGTACCTTTTGTTCTACGTCGGCAACCAAAAGTAACAAAGCACATTTTAAAGAAATAAATAAGTAATAATTAATGTTTGAGAATTATTGGGTAGGTGAATATGGTATGAGTGAGATCACGGCTAACTCCAAAGCACATGGAATCTATGAATAACAGACGGATGACCACATTCCAATGCTGAGAGTAGTGTTTATCACAGTATTTCTCTTAACGGAGTCAAAATATGGCATCAGAGACAACACACAAAAAACTTGTCTCATGAATCCCCTTTTAGTTATTGGATTGGTACCGTACTTACGGTATTAAAAGGGACTGTTCCGTCACGATCATGGGCAGTGATTTTAAATACTTTTGTTCCTGCTGGTTCGTTTTCCAAGACTGATCCTTCTTCGGTTTTTACAAACAATGGTACTTCATCATTAACGTCAAGCAGTTTTATTTGGAGAGTCATTTCAGAAGCCAAAGAGAACATTTCTGCATTCTACAAACAAAAACAGATGTAAAATACCTTAAAGTGTAAAGCCATATAGCGAACAACGAACTCACAAAAATTCAAGACACACAATTTAAGGGGATCAACCTTAATAACTTATTCTTAACTCATAAAGGTTGATCTCCTGACAATTACATGAGTAGCCTGACAATCCTCTGACAATTATGATAGCATTTACACAGTCGTTTTAATTATTCTTCATTTGTAAACAAAATAACACAAAAAGACAAAAATACCAGCTGCAACTGGTTAATTTTTGTTTTTATTGCCTCATATACATTACCTATTATTATTAACAGGAATTTTCCCCCTTTGGAGGTCTTATCCCCTAGAAGTTGTCTTTCCTGCCGTACTTGTAGGCCCCTTTAACTGCGCATACACGGGCGCAGGCCTCCTATCTTTCTTCCTCTCAGCAATTTTGAAATCGAGAGGGGAGGCAGGGCGGGCCTATACGTATTGTATATTTTCATTGTGGGCAATAAAAACAAAAATTAACCAGTTGCAGCTGGTATTTTTGTCTTTTTAATTGCCGATGAAAATATACATTACCTATTTTATTAACACCAACTTTGTCAACGGGAGGCAGACCCAAAGTTGATGGCGGCCCAAGAAACCGGTCCTGGAACGAGCGCCCACATATCCGTGTAGCCAGATGAATACGTAGAAGAAGAAACAGGGGTAAACCATTGAATATACGGATCGAGCGAAAATTAATACGCTCCTTTCCAAGACAGAAATCGCCTGGGACTGGGTACTAAGAGTAATGGTGTTGGGTGAAAGGGCGGACATTCTGTAGGCGAGATAACAAACCCTAAGAAGGTGTAAGAATAGGTAACCTGATAAGATGGTCCGGAATCATGCAATGGTGAGAACGATGTTGTGCAGAATGCAGCTGTAAGTTTGCCGCGCTCCCAGCCGAAGCCATGTCGCCAGAAGGAGAGAGAGACAATTTCCCTCTTAGTGTCCATTCCCAGGCGATTTTACATGCCACAGTTGACATGAACACAATGCACAATGAGCAGTGCCAGGTCTGGAAGGTGGTGAATGCCGGATGGGAGGTCGGAATTGATGAGCCAAACATACAGCAGAATGATCAGGTTGTCGTCCGGAGTTAAAATAAACAGTCTGCTAGGACAACAGAAAAGGTCTTGCCACCGGCTTGCATCCGTGGCCAAAGTGAGAACGTTAGTGTGTGAAGCGTGTGGCGTATCAGCAAGGATCAAAAAGGGATTAGACCAACAATTTTGCGGAAAATTATGAGAGTATATGAGCCTCCGTGCCAAGTAGCAATGGTACAATGTAGCCGTGACTTAGTTCCCTGAAGATATTGTTTTACTAAGTGTGTATAGCATTAAGATTTCTCGATTATGGTTTCGGAAGTGTATTCACAAGGAATAGACGAAAGGAGACTGTAAAGATCTAGAGTGACTAGAAACTGCAGGAATCAGTCCAAAGGGAATGGGAAGATGCTTGCACGTCGAATGACTCCGGAACCATGCACAATTTGCAGAAGAACTGTGATGAAAATAAGAGCTGGACGTACTTACTGCAGGACGTGGAAGCCTAAAGCACAGCCTTTAGCACTTTGCCGACATGCTTGGCAGGGCTGCTGCTGGGCTGGCAATGTACAGGGTAGTGCCGATAAGCCGGGGAACACCAGAACGAAGTCGGTCGCTAGATCATATTGCCAGACACTGCATGGCAACAATTTGTGGAAAGAAGATGCTGCCGCAGCGTCATTTCATGCCGTTATCAAATCTGTGCTCATAGTGCCTGAAGACTAATCCAGCAGCTCGGAAACATGTGATACTCTGGAAGTGTGGGGTAGTTGGGCCGGATCGGAAAAGGGGACCAGCTTTTCAGAGGAACCGGTCGTGTGAGAGGATGAAGAAACAGAGGCGGATGGTATGGAAGCAGCGCCTTAACCGTCCGGATGGGAAGTGATGACATGTGGACACACAGTGCGAGTCTGCGAGCGAGCTGCATAGAATAAACGCCACGGAGGAGAGGCTGGTAAAGGTGAAGGCCAGTTGTATTTTGTTTTAATTAACACATAATTGATGCGAATATGATAGAGTTTGAATTTGAATTTGAATTTGAATTGAATTTGAAAGAAAATTCGACAGAAAGCCTGCTGGCTTATGGCGTCGAGTATCCCCTACTACCAATTTTTGTACTCGTAGGGCGGTATAAAGGAAGGCAACACAATATCAAGAGGTTTTTTGAAGGTGATCACGGAAGGGGCTTTCACAACCTCCGCCGGTAGCTTATTCCACAGGTTGCACACTCTGAAAGCAAATGACTCTTGTCGTAATGATGTCCGGCAGCGTTGTTTCACAACCTTAGCTCCGTGGTTTCTAGTTCTAAGATCATCAGTGACAAAAAGCCAAGATTTTTCAAGTGGATTATTATAGTTAATAGTCTTATATGCAAAGATAAGGTCTCCGCGAGAACGTCGATAAGCCAGTGTGGGAAGTCTGAGTCGTCGTTAACGTTCACTGTACAGAAGATTGGATAAACCGATGACCCGCTTTGTTGCACGTCTCTGGAGTCTTTCCACTATGTCCTTGTCGCGTTCAAGTCTGATCCACAAAGCTTGGTTTGCATATTCGATGATGCTTCTAACAAGACTACAGTACAGTTTAAGGAAGATCTTTGATTGAAGCTCATCAAATGTATTTCGGACTGCTGCTAGCACAGCATAGGCCTTGGCTACAACAGATTGGACATGTGTAGAGAAGGAAAGATCACCATCGAGAATGACACCAAGATCTTTTTGTGAAGCCTTGTCTTGTAGTAGTTTATGAGACCCAAGGTTGTAGATAGTGTGAAGACGTTGGTTGCCAGACCTAAGGATACAACACTTATTTTCGTTAAGGTTCATGTTCATGTCCTCCACCCAGTTAGTAACATGATGAATGTTGTCTTGGAGGATAGCAGCGGTTTCAGGTGTGTTAGAAGGTGCAAAGAGTTTAGTGTCGTCCATAAAGATGCCGTGGTCGACTGAAATCTTGGAGGAAAGAGATTTGATGAACATGACAAACAACAGTGGACCAAACACACTTCCCTGCGGAATCCCGCTATGTACAGGTAAAGGCTCTGACAGAGCTCCCTCGGCTGAACATCGCTGATGTCTACCTGACAGAAAGTCACCGATCCAGGCGAGAAGTGTTCCCTGTATGCCTTCGTCAGCCAGGCAGTCGATTAGCTTGTTGTGAGGAATCGTGTCGTATGCCTTTGCGAGATCAAAAAATATAGTGTCGACTTGGAGGCCCTCGTCAATCCACAGTGTCACTTTGTCCAGGTAATGTATTAAGTTGTGGGTTGTCGACCTCCCGGGAATTCCCCCGAATTGATTAGGGTGAAGTTTATCGTTTTCAGCGAGGAAGTTTAGTATTTGTTTGTGGATTATTTTTTGGAGAATTTTGCCTGGTATGCTCGTAAGGCTAATTGGTCTATAGTTGGATGGATTAGTGTTGGATCCTCCTTTATGGATAGGTGTAACGTGAGCAGTCTTCCATTGAGTAGGTACTTTGCCCAAACAAATTAACTTCTGGAAAAGTGCTGTTAATGGCGAACAGAGTGCGGAGGCTGACTCTTTCAGAATAACTGGGTGGAGACCATCTGGACCTGGAGCAGATCTGCTGTTGACATTGAGCAGGATGTGTTTCACTTCATCTTCTGCAACTTCAATATCATCGATTACAGAGGTGTGGATAATCTATCTTTCCGGTAATTCAGTTGGTGGATTTGTTTGAAAACTGACCTAAAGTAAGTGTTAAGGACAGATGCTTTAGCGGTTGGTTTAGTGACAAGACTGCCGTGCTCGTCTTCCAGACTAACAATCGGGGAATGTGTTTTTTTATTACGATTGACGTATCCCCAAAATCGTTTTGGGATGGAAGAAGCGCAGTTGGCGATCTCTTCTTCATACTTGCGCCTTGCGTGACGCAGGCTGGAGATGCATGTGTTGCGGCTGGCTTTGTAGGTCTCGTAGTCGTGGAGGCTTTTAGACTGGGTGTAGATGTCCCAGTTCCTTCTTTTTGTCCTAATTGCTGTGCGGCAATCATGATTAAGCCAGGGTAGCTTAGACTTGTTTAGCACCAGATTTGAGAAGTGTGGGGTGTGATTTAGAATGGCTTGGCTGATAGTGCGGAGGCAAAGGTCCCACGCTTGGTGGTCCACATCAAGAGAAGCCATTGAGCTGGCAAGATCGGCATTGATGATATCGTCGCTGATACCTTCGTGGTTTGCACGATGAAAGTTCAGAACAGGTTTGTGTGCCTTGTTATTGGGAGAGCAACTAATGAAGATATGCAGGTAACAGTGGTCGCTGTTTCCAAGTGGAGGAATGGATGAGACACTTTCGACGGCAGAACTAGAATGGGAGGCGAGGACGAGATCGAGAATATGAGGTGTTTGATTGCCACGAAAGTGAGTGGGGAAATTGACGAGTTGGGTGATATTGCGGCTGGTGATGGTATCAATGAAATCATGTTCGAAGGGTGATAAGTGATCATTACCTAGTCCCCAGGTGATGCCGGGTAAGTTAAAATCCCCAATCACAACCAGGTCATTTCCGTGGGAATCAATAAGTGCTTTGATAGTGGACAGACACCTTGTGTTGTTTTCATGGTTGCTGTTGGGAGAGCGGTAAAAGCATGCCACGACAATAGTGTAATGAGGGCTAGGCTTGATTTTAAGAGTAAGGCTGTCTGTGAAGCCTCCTGGTGTGTCGACGATCATAAATTCGCAGTCGTTTTTAATAAAGGCGACAATTCCTCTGGCTTGTGCATCAATGGGGTGACACACTGTCTTATAGTTTGGGATGGATAATGCCTCAATGACAGCAGCATTGTTAACAACTTTGGATTTGGCTTCAGAGATGAAGACTGCGTGAGGCTGGTGGCTATTAACAAGGGCCGTAAGTTCGTTCCATTTGTTAATCAGTGAGTCGGCATTAGTGTGGATGATCGGATAATGGGGATTGTTAAAAGGATTTAGGTCGCTATTGTTCACGTGTGATACAGAACTAGTACTCAACTGAAGATTAGGAACGTGTGTGATGGGATGTGTGGGTTGGAGGGAAGTTTGTGATGCTTATGGAGTATGTGTACTGTGCCTATCTGTAGGGTTTGCATGGGAGTATGTTTCCACTATACTACTTCCCAAATCCCGTTTTTTGAAATAGGAGAAAACAGCTCCTGTAGACCAAACGTCAGGAGACATGTATTCGTTGGCTACATCCGGATTCACGCAAATACAGAAGGAAGGAATGATGATTGGTTGGAGGCACGCAAGAACTCGTTTTCGTCTTTTAAAACAGAAGCGGCCGCCGCCTGAGCTCGTAGACTGGGGACCTCTGACGCCATAGAACGCGCACTCTCAAGTTCCAAAGAAAACACTTGGCCCATGCCAAGCACAAAGGTAATATAGACATCTGAGATTTCGAGGTCATGGGTAGACAGATTCAGTCCGCGAATAAGAGCGGCCCGGAGACCACCGGTGGAAGGAAAAGACAGCGGAACCGAAGAAAGTGGTGTCCGGATCGGACTGGCAACACCCGGAATGGTCGAGGGGAGATGACACTGGATGATCATGCAGTAAACGAAGATGACTGGTACAGCGAATGGCAGTAAACATAGGAGGATTCGATGAAGTTGATGGAGGAATGGTATTCTTAACATGGAGGCTCGTTGTCGCTTTCAGTTTTTGCTTCGAGATAGCAGAAGAAGAGGGCTTAGATTTTGGGGAAACGGGGAACGTGGCGGTCCGGAGGCAGGAGGACAAGAAGGATCGATGTCATCAAGTTGGTAGTGCTTCCACACTTTTGATTTGACTGGAGCAGAATATTCAGGTAACGATGCAGCTGTAGCAGTAGAAGAGGCAAGCAAAGCAGCTTGTTGTCTCTGAATCCAAAGAAGGTGCTGAGAGGATTCTTTTTGCCTGCGTTGAATAAGCCACCATTTGTGTTCTGAAATTTTGTCACAAAAGTCACACTTAATATTCACCCAATCACAGGTCCGATGGAACTGACAACACGGGTGTAGATCAAAATGTTCCTTTCCCAAAGAAAAGCCAATGCAACTGCATCGGACTGGAACTGGACAGCGAGATGCCGTCATTAAGGTTCGGCGTGGGCAGGTCCGAAAATCTGGTTGTGGTTGCAGAAGCCTGGTCTGAGAGGGGAGCACTGTTCCGCTTCGCTACCGGATCACTTGTGGACAGGTGTGGGAATTGCGGAAAGGGAATGGGGAACCGTCCCCTAAGATAAGGTGAACCAACTGTGTGAGGCGAAGAAGGCAAAGGTGCTACGAAAAACGACGTTGGCCGGGCCGAGGAAGTCGGAGGAGACGATTGCTCCATCCCGATCCGGAGGGCAGATCATTAGGTTGATTCCAAATGTGACAAAGAAAACGGAACTGCGTTCCGAGGAACCGAAGGAAGAAGGTTGGGCCCACCGTACTGAAGGAAACTCTGATCAGAAGGAAGAGACCCAGACGAGTTTATAGAAGATCGGTCGCCCCGACCGGCGGAAAGGGACTGCTTGGGAAAGGCAAAGTGGGCGTAGTGCTCGAGGCATAAGTGGAACGGCAGTCAGCGAGGATAGCAATGAAGGTAAAACCACGTGGGGAACAGAAGCATAGCCCGCCGTTAGCGAGGAATCGGAAGCAAGGGACAATCCCTCAGGTCTGAAGGGCTGATGAAGAATCCATAAAAAGCCACGGTCCGCTAGGACGGAACCGTCGTAATGTAGAAGACTATACAGGGAGAGCTTAGGACAACCTAGGAAGAAAAATGAGACGGAAACCGAGTGGACTGCCTATATAAGAGGCCTGTGCCCGCACATCTGCAGTTAAAGGGGACTACAAATATGGCAGGAAAGACAACTTCTAGGGATAAGAGCTCCACAGGGGGAAAATTGCTGTTAATAAAAATAGGTAATGTTCATCAGCAATTAAGAATAAATTTTTATTTTTATCAGTTTTTTTTGTTTTATTTTTTACAAAGATGAATAATTAAATCGACTTTATAAATGCTATTCAGGGCCCTTCTTACCCAAATGTGAGACACCTTGTGGGGAGGGACTTGAGTGAGCAGTTAGCGCGGTGTTGGAGAGCTAGTAGCAGCAAGAAGGGCCCACTACCTTCTAAAGACAGTATGAATGGTCCACTACCTTGTAAATACAGGAGGCTACGTGTTCTGCCAAATTCAAATTCTGGCAAACAGCAAGAATGTGACCAGGATCCTAATTTTTCCTTTGAAGTGCCTGATGATGACAGTAGCATTGCTGTCGAAAATTAGCAAGACTCTGTGAGTGTCTTATGTATGAAATTGTGCGAAGATTGAAGAAGATTGTGGTTTTTAAAATTATTCAAAAATTATTCAAATGTTTCATAGTATTGGTAATGATGTTTTTAGTGGAATTCGGGAGGCATATTCCCAACGGATTTTGAAGAAAGTTAGGACACTGGTCAAGTCTAGAGACAGTATTTCAAGGTTTGAGGGGCATCTAGCCTTCAATTTGGCTTGTAAGAGGGAACGTATAGTTCCAAAGAGTTTGACAGTTAAACCCAAAGCAGGAGGTGTGCGCGGTCGCGCCATTGCCATGCACACTAGTTTTCAGTTTTTGGTGGCCAGGATAAGTGATTGTCATGCCCATCTTCGGCAGTTGCGCACAAATGTTGTGATGTTAGAAGGGAGTCTTAGGAGTTGTCTAAGTGCTGAGTGGTTCAAGAAAGTGCTGGATTTCATCGAGATTAGAGTTAGAAGGACTGGTGAGCAAACAACTGAAAGACATATTTGGAAACTGGAAAAGATGGGAGTACATCGGTTGTCCTATCTGGGGGCCTTGCGTGGTAGGAGCTATGAAAACAGGGGTGATGTGAGACGTCAGTCATGGGAGGAAAGTCCAAATCGTGTTGGTAAAGAGGTGTGCTCCAGTGAGAGAGTAGTGGACGGCACTGTTGAGCGGGAGTGTGGAGAGGTGTGCTCCGGTGGTGGTGATTATCCGTTTGTGGCGAACCAGTCAGGGGAGGAGTTGTCAAAAGCTGAGATGAGTGTTCTCAACTTGGACATGAAATTTGTGCCAGTGGAACCGGGGGGCAGCCTTGATGTACGTTCTAACTTAATAGCGGATGTGGGGATACTGCTGTCCAACTACACGTGGTCACCGGAGATGAGACTTAAGATGCAACAGATGGTAGTTAAGAAGCCACCCAAGGTAAAGCCCAACATTAGTGTCGAACAAGCGAGAGCAATCAGGAGTCTGAGGAATAATGAGAGGATAGCTATCTGCAAGGCCGACAAGGCTAATATGACTGTGGTGTTGGCAAAGAGTGATCATGATGAAAGAGTGGTGAAGGACATAGTGGAGTCGGGGATGTATCGGGCGACTGAAGAGAATGTGGGGAATCGACCCATGTTGGACTTGGTGTTAAGTTTGGAGCGGTTGAAAAAAGAAGGGCACCTTTCCAATGAAGAGTTGAAAAAACTGACACCGAAACACCCACAATGTCTCCCTACCATATTCGCCCAAGTTAAGACCCACAAGGAGGGCGCCCCCTTACGGCTTATAACATCAGCGAAAGGGGGTATGGCACAACAACTTGACTGGGTGGTGGCTGACAGACTGCGGAAGTATGTTGGAGGGCCAAGCAGACTGAGAAAGACGGAAGACTTGCTAGAAGAATTAAAGGGACTGGAAGTAGAGAAAGATGAATTGATGGTGTCATTTGACGTGGTTAAGTTATTTCCTAGCTTGTCTCACAGGATGATTCTTGATATGTTGGCGTTGTCAAAGAAGCGAATGAAGATCCCGAGGGTG
>JAHWFP010252472.1:82064-113921 GCA_023313725.1 Lithobius niger | reverse complement strand
TGAAATTGTGCGAAGATTGAAGAAGATTGTGGTTTTTAAAATTATTCTAAAATAAATGCTATCGTATTTTATACAGTATGTCCCAGAAGTCCCGTCCACCCAAAATAAAGGGCTATATTATAATGGATATGGCGATGGTAATAACAACGTACTCCTATAGGAAATCACCTATGGCGAATCCGATGATGGTTCCCACACTGACCTTGGAGGTCATTTTCAAGGTCATCCAAAATACGTATATATCCTTAACTATTCAAGATACGGGCATAAAGTAAATTAGAAAGTTGTTTGGAATGATACCACAAGTTCAACAAAGGAAACAGAACTGAAATCGCGCTAGAAACACAGAAGATATGGGCAATACAACTTGTACACTGCAGGGGAGTCAATCAAGGGGCAGCGATAAGCAATCACTTGTTGCATCATCATGTGGTTGTTGTGTACTGAAGCACTAAAGATAGACTAAAAGAAATCCTGTGTCTGATTTCGGTAATTGTATGAAAACAAGGGCTAAAGCATGGGGGGGGGGGGGGGGTGGAGATACCGTGGCCACATGCTCCCCCTTCCCACCAGATGAAGTTTGGTGCCCCCAAAGATTTGGGAACAATCTAAATAGCTTTCTTTTAATGGATCAAAGAAACCGCTCATGCAACTTAAAAAAATAACGAGAAAGCTCCGTAAACTTTCGGTACTGCTGCCCTCTGCTCTGAGCGGCTATCGGTAAGGTGTACCACTAAGTGCAGAACCATAATAAATCAACCGCTATTGGCTAAGGGTATGGTGAATATATTCTGTTAATTTGCTTTAACTATTTAAATTTGTTCTGCATTGTAGGATTTGTATTATCACTTTAACGTAATGAAGGAAACTTGTATTCATTAGTGATGAATGTACCTGTATTTTCCTGCCTTGGTTATGGTGCACCTTCTACAGATATCCATTTTCGCTGAGCCTCCGTTTTAAGCTTCAGTTCGTTCCAAGTTTGCTGGTTAGATTGTTTTCTGAATAATTTTTGCTTCAAAAAACCTTTAAACCTACTTAAGGCTATGAATAAGTTGTATTTGCTTACTTTCTAGGCTTATTGTTGCCCCATTGTTGGCTACCCTGCAGGGACCAAGTTGTTTTGACCATATTTTCCGTGTTTACAGCGCGATTTCAATTCTGTTTTCTTTGTTGGTCTTGTGTTATAATCCCAAACAACTTTCTAATTCACTTTATGTCCATATCTTGAATAGTTTAGGAGATATATTTTGGATGACCTTGAAAACGACCTCCAAGATCAGTTTTGGAACCATCATCAGATCCGCCATAGTTGATTTCCTGCAGGAGTACGTTGTTATTACCAACTCATATCCATTATAATATAGCCCTTTATTTTGGGTTGGTGGGACTTCTGGGACATACTGTATAAGATGGAATTCATACGTTGATAACGTAATACGTGATTTATTGGATTAGAGTTCATAAACACTGCTTGAAAAATGTTTGTTAACAAAGAGCACTCCATTACATACATGACACAACAATCATGCTGCACAACAGTTCTTATATTCTTCGGTGGATTAATGCATCGAAGAATGTGACCATAGTTTACCTCAGCTCTAATAGTAAGGTTATATTCATTGATTTCTTCATAATCCAACTCGGCATTTACTATCACTCTAGCAATGGTTCGGTCTCCTTCAGTTTCTTGACGAAGTAAGAAAGTACTTTTCTTGTTGGTTTGAGGCGTATTTCCATTATACAGCTTGTAAATAACTTTCTTTTTGCTCGGAATTCCAGACCTACAAAATTAGAGACAACCCTGTTAGTTCATAACATAAACTGAGGCCAATAGTTGATTCTAAATATTTCAGAAATGACTTGTCTTTGAGTGCACCAATATCCTATTCAAAGAACTTACACTGCTCGGATGGTCTCGATAACACTGTTGATAGTGACGTTCTCTCTAACTTCTACTGGTTGGCGAAACTGGGTTTCCCATCGTGGGGGTGAAACATCCATGCTAACGACTTCAAGGTCAACATCTACTCTTGAACTAAGGGGAGGAACACCCTTATCGGTTGCTTCAACATAAAACTTAAACCTTTTTTTCTATAATTAAAAATGAATTAGTGGACAATGAATACAAGCAGCACAAAATGAAAATATTTACTAAAAAAATATTACTCCAAACTTGACTTACCCCAAGAAGTTTCAACAGAGTTACTCGTCCTGAATCAGGATTAATAGCAAAGTATTCCACATCAGTTGATTTTGGAGGACCCAGACTATAGGTAATAGCTGCATTTTGGCCGGAATCTACATCTGATGCCGACACGTGAAATATGGTGTCACGGATGTTTTTATTTTGAGAAATAGTCTCATCGTACGATGGCCTGTCGAACTTAGGATTATTGTCGTTAACATCTAATATTTGAACTTGTAAGGTGCATAAGCCTTCAAGGGGAGGGTTTCCAAGATCTGTTGCTTTCACAATCAAGGAAACTAGCTTGCCATCATCACCTTCACGGTCAAAGATCTACGTGAGAGAAAACAAATATATAAATGCAGATTTAAACCTATTTCCGTTGTGTTCTGTATATTTATTTATCACTAATCGAGCCGTTTTGGCTTTCAGTCCCGATTATAGCAACGAAATAAAATGCATTAATTACACACCTTCATGAAGCATATAGAACATTAATTAACAAATTTTTTTTATCAAACTACCTAAAGTTCCTACAATTACTATATGTTTTTTTTTTTTTTGCGTTTGTAAAGCTGTATCCAATCTAAAGCTTATTGAAAGAACGCAGGCCACGAGCTTTGGAACCATTATGTGATACTGTCACCATTACCAACATGTATGAATAATTGTAAAATGTGTCTAATATTGCAAAAATATCATATACACAATCATGTACAGTCGTAGTTCTACTTTATGAGAAATATTTGTGACACCGAACCTAATTCTTCGTGTTCCGAGAAGCAAACTTTAATTGACCACATGATCATTTTTTTAAACCAAAAAATGGTTTATTCAGCCCATTTCACGATTGCATATTAAATGTAACGTAGGCCACGAGCGCAGGCCATGAGCGTTACAAGACAGGTAGGGAACTATTTTTTTCCCCGAAATTTCAAAAACCGTTGCCTATTCATCTGGTGTAATGTCAACAAACTCATCCACCAGTGTGTGATGCTTGCAAATGAAACAGCGAGGTGTACAAAGTGAGGCAAATGCCATGAAGGGTCTATTTTTGTTGACCTGAAACTGAACTTTGCTGGTGCATTAAATAGGGAGCTCAGTGGCGTAACTAGGGTTTTATACTGAGGACGCAACACTAGGCATTTAGCCGAATGATGTTGAGGGAGAACCGAATAAGAGCCCCGGAACCTAATGCATTTTTGCTATTTTTCGTCATTTTCTGGCCTTGTAAAGTGCCGTTGGCGAAACATTTTTGTAAAACCAGCTTTGCTCAGCTGACTGCATTATACGCATACAAATTTTTTTAATGTAAATCATTCAGTTTTTCACACTAGATACTAATTTTTTAAACACTGATACTTTGTTGGGAATTTTAAGCAAAATATGGAGTTAGTAATTCTTACTGTTTATCTTCACTGATTTTCATATTTCTCCATTTGTTACCTGGTTACTTTAGTGATTTAAAGGAGAAACAAGCTAAGATGAAAGTTGCGTCTTTGACCTCAAAATGCAGCCATCTGACGGTAAATAATTTTTCAGCTACGGAAAAAGCGACTTGGTCAATTTGCCGAATAGGCTTTCAAAATCTTACATAGGGTGCGAATCACCCCTTTGCCCCCCTCCCCCCCTCCACACACACACACACTAGTTACGCCACTGCGGGAGCTTAAAGCTTAAACCTTCTGTGTTTTGTTTTGTTCGTTTATTTGTATAACAGATGCAGCACGGTACCGTACGAACATTAAAGTTCCAGAACAATAAACTCAAGAAGCATCAAGTGGCAGGGTGATGAAAGCAAGGTGTGCCATAGGACAGATAGCACATATTGCTTTATATATTACTTTATAGCACATATTTCAATATTGAATACACTACCAAAATGAAGAATAAATCTGTTAGGGTGGTCTACCTTGTTGGTCTTCACTTCACCATTCTTTTCATCAATTTTAAATTTGGCCTGCTGGTTGTCTTGTAACACAATGGAGTACACAACTTCGCCATTACGACCACGATCTGCGTCTGTAGCAGAAACCTGCAACAAAACACAACACGCTCAGCTAAAAGAAGCCATTCAATAATCACGTGGTCGGACGGGGGAGGGGGGGGGGAGGTCGGCTTATGGCTACAAGTAACCACAATGGGGAAGGGGGTGTTTCGAAGTAAACCACGTGGCTATTGCATTGAAGATAAAGCCCCAATCTCCAATGAATTCATGATCTATATTATATCAACTTAACATCTCAGCCCCAGTCAACCGAACTGAATTTCCCGCATAGTGGTGAAAGATACCGCGGCTTGTCTTAGAAATCTTCAACAACGTAAGACTGCGTTTCCTTCACTCGAACTAATTCATTTAAATAGTGTGCGGCTAAAATGTCAAGTACTTCACTGGGACATTTAAATGCAGTGATGGCCTACATAATAATGAACGTAAAATAGGTTACAATTTTCTACTTTCCGTCTCAGTTACAAATCTCGGATGAAGTTTAGTCTAGTGGCCGTTGCAGACAGTGAAAAAAATCGGTAAAAATATTTCACATGATGAATCAAACAACTGCGTTTATTAAAGACGAAAGTGGAGTATGGGGGTAGTACTTTGTTGGGTTTCTCATGTCGAACACTATCAATTCAACAAACTTGGTACAGCACAATAACATAAATGTTATATGAAGTGGTACCTGGTTTGTGGAAAATGCATTATGATGTAATTTTTATTTAAGTACGTGGAGGGGGGGGAGTAGCTATGGGCCACGTGGTTTTTTTTTGGGGGGGATCCAAGATCTGGCCACAGATGACCACACAGGGGGAAAGGGGGGGGGGGGGGGTAAAAATGGCTTAAAAAACGGCCACGTGGTTTTTGAATGGCCCCCAAAAAGAAATCAAAGGAAGTCACTAATTACAAGATGTGTTAATAAATGTGTACCCGGATGACGTTGGTGCCAAGAGGCTCATTTTCTCTCACTCTAGGTATATAATCGCCACATTTATCAAACATTGGTTTGTTATCATTGACATCTTTGATGACAACATTAACAACGGCTGTACTTGTGTGTCTGTTTCGGATTGTATCTGGACAGCAGGATCCATCGTCAGTTGCAGTCACTTTTAAATCGTATATATTTTGCGGGAACTCAATGTTACTGCCAGGATTGAACAAACGGATGACTCCTGCGATAAATTAAAAAAAATAGAATTAGTTCACTTGGGGTTACTAATAATGCAAGTAGGATGGAAGTGCATAAAGAAGGAGTTTTTGATTCCTGCAGAGGTTTTTTTTTAATGAAGTTCGTCATACCAGATGATCATACACTGTCGTTTCTTGCAGATTTTGACTAAATTTTAAACTAAATCGTGATAGAACAGATTGTTTTAAAACATCTGTATTACTTACCTGAATTTTTGTCAATCTTAAACACTTTGTGTAGAGTTGTTCCATCATCAAAAGCATAAGTAATTTTATCCCCATCTTTGTCAGTTGCAATCACTGTGGCAACAAGTGTGTCAGGGCCAGCTGTCTCGTCCACACTAGATGTGTAAATAGTTTGAGTAAAGCGAGGAGCTTCATCATTTGTGTTTCTGGTAAAAATTCGGACAGTTGCTGTAGCTGTTTCATTGGGCTCCACCAATTTGGCTGTTAAAACTAACTGGTAAAAGCCTCCATTGTTATCAGCATCCAAAGTTGCTTTAGTCGTAACGGACACAGTGTCACCAACTACATGAGCAGAGAAGTTCATATTGTCTGTAAAAGCCTCGACTGTGGACTCTGGCGGTAGGCTGACAAATTGGGCTAAAAATTAAAAAAATTAACAGTTAATACAGTTAATAATTTTTTTTAGTTTTATTTTTAGTATTATTTTCTTATCAAGAACTGCCAGAACATAAAACATTTTTCATACCAAATGTCTATTCTAATATGCTTTCACTAAACAAATTATTAGTCTATTACATCTCGTCCATAATTTGAAAAAAAAAGACAACAGATAAGGGTTCAAATACGGCAATCTGTACTGACCGTGTGATTTTATAAACAGGTCTACACTAATAAATCACAGAAAGATGCACGTGTTTAGAATGATCATAGGGATGGTTTAATGCCAGACTGTTTGCTTTAACCAATTCAAATTAAAGGGTAGACCTTACTGGCGAGAACGGCGCAAGGCACGTGCAAACTTCTGTGAGGATCCAGAAATGGTCGAACGAGATTCGTGGAAAATAGCAGAAAACTGAAAAACCTGCAGTAAAATTTTGCGGGAACACAAGGAGAGTAAAGAATCCTAGGAGAGCAACCGCGTCATAGGCTAGTAAGCAAGTAACGGGTTTCATTTTGGGGGGAACTGAACCTGTACAGGTTTAAGATATAAAGCACAGGGGCTCTAGTCCCTGTGATGTTAAGGTGCAACACAGCTGTCACTTTGACTGTCCTGTACAGCATTCAATACATAATAATCATGTGCAAAGTTTATAGTTTTTTCACCTAAAGTAAATCAAAATACAGTGAAACCTCTTTATAAAGAAGCTCGAGGATCCTTGGAAATAGAATGTTATATCAGGTTTATCGTTATGAGCCAGCACTTTTGCATGCGTCGTTGCTGGAGGAGTCTCAAAAATAGCAGCTTTCAAAAGGTGATAGCGCAACTTTAAAACTGCACACGTGTTTCCCAAACGGTTCAAGAAAATCAGTGCGTGATTGTGATAATTTCAGGACTTCAAATTCAAGTCAAGTAATAAAGGAAGAGACACTGGTGCCAACACTGTGAACAGGCAAGTATGACAAGCGAGCAGCAATAAGTGCGTAAAATTCCTTAGCTCTTCACAATGTTGACTCCATTACGTTTCTTCATTTATCTTTATAATAATCTTGGAGGCCGGCTAAAAGGAAGGCTAAAAGGAAAACACTTCTCCCCTCCTCGCGTCCGCATTGAAAATGCCCTCTCCCACTCTACCTGCATGGAAACAGGAGGCAGGCATGAGTGGTCGATCAACTCAATAAAGGTTCAATCTGACAAGTCGTCGGGCCAAACAATCACTTCTCCCCTTCTCGCTCCCTCATTGCAAATGCGCTCTCCCATTCTACCTGCATGCAAACAGGAGGCAGGCATGAGTGGTCGATCAATCTGACAAGTCGTCGGGAAGAGTGCCGGAAAAATGTCCCGAGAAATGTGTCCGTAAACTTAATTCATGACAGGCCCCGTGAATAGCACGGGCTTCCTCTAGTTACTAATATTTATAACTAATCTCGTTTTTTTAACCTAAGAATCAAGTCTTCAGTCTTGTAGCAGAGTAGCCTTTCATGACGGCTTCTCTAACAAAAACCCGAGCAGTTTGTATTCAAAAGTGCAGTATAAAAAACCTGTGACCACTGCCTACATCAAACACAGACTTTAAACTTGTGTGATGCTTGTTGGTTTGAAACAAATCTATATTATAACAGTGGTAGAATGGAAGTAGAAGAGCAGAAAGTGATGTCAGACTGTCACGTCACGCCTGTAGAAAAGAGGGAAACTATTTGACACACTCAGTATACAGCTACTGCGATTACATGGTGCCTTTAAAGTGGCACTATCACCGATTGAAAGCAGACGACTTCTGACAATATCTAGCGCTGTTTAGTACCATCTAGCGTTTGCTTGCACCAAGCGAAGGAATGCATAACAGCATTTCTTTTAACGAAACAAACAAGCCACGACACCCTAAATTATTGACTGAAAATTTGGTTAATCCTCGTGCACCTGCGAGCAAGCTATAAAGGTTAACAATATCAATGTCGCTAGATGGCGCCACGGTATTTTCGTTCGCATTTCAATCGGTGATAGTGCCACTTTAAAGGAAGAGTCAGAGAATTAATGTCATCACATATATGCTGAGAGATGGTGTGAGACGGAGTGATGCATGATTGGGACAGAACTCGTAGAACAATGCAGCAGGAATAGAACAGGTGTTGCTTCACGTTTAGGGAAGCATGGGAGGTAGAGATAGGGGAGGCTGGACGGACAGGGGAGGGATGGTTACACAATTGGGACAAAACTATGTCTTAGATAATATCAAGAATTTACAGGGTTGGTGTGGCAGAGACATAACTAGGGAAGAGATGCTACATTGAATGATTATAATGAGATGGAATGAATATAATTGCCTAGAATGAGAAGAATCAGGGAATTAAAGGCATCACAGGTATGCCGAGAGATGGTGTGAGAGACGGAGTGATGCATGATTGGGACAGAACGTGTAGAACAATGCAGCAGGAATAGAACAGAGGCGTATTTCTCATTACTACATTGGAGCGCGTTCTGGAGTTAGGCGTGACGTCATACTGACGTAGTTGTAGTCGGTTGTAGTGCGCTACAAATGCTGTAATCAGAAATGCATTGGTGCGAAAACACGCTACAAGTCCAATAATGGCGAAGTTCGTGTCGTCTGTCAGCGTGGTACTAATAATTCTGTGTCACTTTTCACACCCTAAATCACGTATAATTTGTCGGTTGTAATGTTTTAACACTTGCCATTCGTTATTGTTGTTGTTGTATTTTTTGTTCTGAGTTATTTTCCTAGCGTGCATTTACATTTTATGAACTGCCGTCATCGTGTCGAATGAGTCCCGCCATCTTGAATCGCACTACAAAACGTCGCACTTCAGACGCTTCAACTCGGAAAAGTTGAGTGCGTTGGAGCGCTACAGCCTCACTTCAGAGTAATGAGAAATGCGCGCGCGAGCCACTTCGGAGCAATGAGAAATACGGAAAACGCGTGTGCAACGCTTTGGAGTGCACTTCGAAGTAATGAGAAATACGCCTCAGGTGTTGCTTTACGTTTAGGGAAGCATGGGAGGTAGAGATAGGGGAGGCTGGATGGACAGGGGAGGGATGGTTACACAATTGGGGCAAAACTATGTCGTAGATAATATCAAGAATTTATAGGGATGGAGTGGCAGAGACATAACTAGGGAAGAGATGCTACATTGAATGAATATAATGAAATGGAATGAATATAATTGCCTAGAATGAGAAGAATCAGGGAATTAAAGTCATCACAGGTATCCCGAGAGATGGTGTGATACAGGGAAGTGATGCAATATAGGGACAGAAGTAGTAGAACAATGCAGCACGAAGATAACAGGTGTTACTTCACATTTGGGGAGCCATGAGTAGAGATACGGAGGGTGGGATGATAACACAGTTGGGGCAAAAACACGTCGTTGTACATAATATCAATGAGTACTATTTAGTAAAAAGCCTGAACTGTGCACACAAATCAAGAAACGACGTTTCGAAGAAACCATTCTTCGTTATCAGGTTTGTTTTTTTTTTTTTTACAAAAAACAAAAATTATATGGCAATGTACAGCAGAGTCATCCCTACAACTAAATACATAATAATTTAAAACGTAAAAACCTCGTATTATTTCCTTTCAAAAAAGGCAAACAAAACAGGTGGAGCAAAAAAAAACATCCTTCCAATTGGCGAACCAAGCAAGAAAGATTTGATCTATGCAAATTGTAAAAGCCTACGTGAACTTCTGGCCTGGTCCACAACATTGTAGGGGTGGTTATGTTGGAAACTTACGTGCATATTTATTAAGCTGAAGTTTATTTATGATGGGGAAAATATTCTTCAAGTGATTATGTAGTGGTTGATAGGTGAAAATGACCAATGACTCCAAGTTAATTCTTGCTCTTGTATTTTTTTCATTGAATAAAATTTGGAGTGCGGAAGTGTGCCCTGTGGATAGATTACGTGGTGAAGTTCCTATGACAAAACAATGTTCGCTAGTGAATTCAATTCTACATATAACTTAAAATTCTCTTTATGTGAAGAGATTCTTTCCTTTAATTTGTGGAGACTTGGCCCACATAAGTGCATGTGACTTCTCCACACTGGATTCTGTAGACTGTATTGCAGATGTTCAGAGCGTTGTCTGCTTTGTTTTTATTTTGGTTTTGCCTAGTAAGCTGCTTCGGGTTTAAGTGATTTTTCAGACACTAGCCTGATGCCATATGCTGCTAGTTTTATCTTTAACATTTCTGAGATGCGCTGTATGTAAGGCAGAGTGACATACATATGTGGTTGGGGGAAGGGAATTTTTTTAGGTTTAAATGCTTCAATGATAAGATGGTTAAGATATCCAAGGGAAACCCGTTATCCAAGTAATTTCACACGGTATATTTGAATTCAGCCTTTAAAAGATGACAATTATTAGTGTGCGAAACAATACGTTTCACTTGATTGAGGATGACATTGCTTTTGTAGTGGGAGTCCACACGAGTGAAACTTAAGTGTCCTAGTCGACTGCTTTTCTAAAACAATTGTCGACGAAACTACAAAATTCTAAACTTAAGTGCTTATAACCTTAAAATAACGAAAAAGGGCAAGATCTGCCTTTTGTGTTAATTCAACTGCTCATTAAGGGTTTTCAGGTTTGCAATGAAATCCAAAGTATCTTTGCTACACAGAAGCAATTTTAGATAAGAGTTACCAGTGTAAGGGTGCTCACACCACCACCTCATGCCCAAGGGTGCACACCTCACAGTATGATCGTAAGCGGCTGTGTCAGACCGCAAGCGTGCGAATATTGTTTTGGCAAGAAACAATGGTTTGAGCTTAGGTTGTTAAAGATTTGTGCAGTAAACGAGATAGAAAACCCACTGTGAGTCTTTTGTGTAGCCGGGCAGGACATTCTCACAGTTATTTGGCACCCAACATGGGGCTCGAACCCACGACCCCGAGATTAAGAGTCACGTGCTCTTAACAGCTCCAAACTCTATCCCATACAAGGAGTATTGTCTAAGCTCACAAAGAAAAACTAAACAGTGAATCAAGTCGTTAGGCAGAAACTCGGTGTTTGTTTTGCAATCAACTAAAAAAAATGTAGAGATTAAAAAGCATTTCTATATCCAAGTACTTTAACTTGGTAAAGGCACAAGTAAAAAAAAAAAAATAGTGCTTACCCTTAATTAAATTTGTACCAACAGGAACATCTTCATCACAAGCTGATTGGTAAGTGGTAAATTCAAACCTGAAGAATTGTTCACCATTTTTCTCCTACAGAAGAATCAACAGATATTTTAAGAAATAATGCTAGCTATTAACAACCGATGCAATATTTCTGAGCATATTAACAAGCATACATCAGGAGTGTGGAACCCAGTCGATGTAATTATGGAGGAACTTCCAGACGGCAGCACAACTTGATCAAGAGTAACATGACCACTTATTAATGTAGACTTGGCATTACTGATTGCATTAGGTCTAGAAAACCAAGAAACAAACTGGTGATTTCCATAAAGTAAAAAGTGCTAAACATAATGATTAACTGTAAACACCGAAACGTTACCGGTACCTGACGTATACGTCCAAACTGGGTGATCCTTTCTTTTGCTCAGGGATCTTGCCTCTGTTAGGAATCTCAGGTACTTCGTTTTCTTTAAAATGCGTTTCCTTTGTCTGTTTCTGTTGCGCCGTTGATTCTGGCGTTAAAGCATCAGCAAAAATGATACTCTCTACTAACACAGCAAAACAAAATATTCTGAGAGTAATTGCGCACATTGCGACTTTGCTCAAGCCTTTGGCAAGCATTAATATCGTATCTTGGTCCGGTAAAATTGCACTGAGACTATTTTTTGGCAGCAACCCAAACTTTCATCCCGTTACTGTTCTCACTTTTGATCACAATCAGTTTTTTCCACACCTATAAACAGATCACACTTATTGTGGATCACACCGGCCTGCTGTATACATATACACATGTATACAGAATTGTTACTTGTTAATTAGATTAGTGCCTACGAAATCCACGCCACTCCCAAATAGTTTACAGAGATAACACAACGATTGATTTTTGTGTTCAAGATAAGAACTAGTGATAATCTTGACAGGCACTAATCAAATTCTAATCCAATCACTGACATCTTCCTGACACTAAATAAATACAGATCCCTGATACTATACACAATGCATTGACACCCATTTTTTTATAATCCTAAGTGTGGTATGCTTTTATCAATACATTTTTAACTAGCCAAACCAAATTTATTAATTTCATAATCGCATCCTTCTGCATCTTGGCGTTGTATGGAAACAGACCTACGATAACAATTTATTGGTTATAAATCAAACAATTTGTATTTTATATCCACTTTTGCAATGTTCATCGGTATAGAGCATACTATTTTTTTCCATTACCAGTTCATAAATAATCATACTTGATAAAATATCGAAAGAAGCCAACATAGTAGAAGTTTAGGAATAAATAAAATAATTTGTTGTTTATAATGCGATACACGTAAGTGGTACTGTATTAACTGCTTAAGATGTTGATACTGGAAATATACTAGCATTGTTTTGGCCCATTTGGTTCGGATCACTTTCTTACATATAAAAATCTGCAGTTAGAGCCGGAAGGAAGGAGGAGGGGGAGGGGAGTCCCACTGGGAAAGAATACCTCCAATTTTCCACCATCAGCATTTGCATCCCTATCATTTGCAAACCTCCCACATTTTGCTCCATATTTGTTGGCCACCATTTTTAGTAGATCTTCCCCTCCCAACATTTTCCCGCAGATCTGTAATTAAAAATTATGCTGCTAATTCTGCATTAATCCTATTGAAGGCATATTTTCCTCTTTCCTGAGGGAAGTGAAGGTTACTTTTGCGAAACTAGTAAAATCATGAATGGATCAGGAAACACTGATGAGCATCTGCACTTCTAACTCCCAGCAAGCCCATTGTTCCCAACAGGAGGGGGGGGGGGGGGTCAGTGGGGACCAAATTCTCACTATAATTACTGATACCAACATACAACATAACCAGTATTTGGTAGAGGTGGGGTGGAGAAGGTTGCTAGCCCTGAGGTTGAAAAGGTTAAGAACCTCTTGGTTACAAATTTGATGAATTTGCTTGGGTAAAAACTGTAACCCGTAGCCTGGACTTTTTGGAAACATTTTTCTCTCCCCCCCCCCCCTCCCCTAGGCACCTGCACTGAAATTTTGGGAGTAGAATTTATTTTGATATTTTTGGCTACACCAACTCTTCTAGTCTTTTTCCATATTTTACAATACATGAGGCTTGAGATGTAACTTAGAAACTGAGAGCAGAAAACTTTACTGGATGCTCACTCGCATGTATCATTTGGTCACAATAGGCTACGGGAATTGAGTAACAAATAATTACTGTTGTACTGTACTGCATTCTTTTATAATCTCATTATGGTTAATACTGGAATCAGTTACCAATGCATCTTTTCAACGATAGTTAGAGGGAGCCCGACTCAATAGCAAGGGTGTCTTGTCACGTGGAAGCACTGCAAGATCCCCAGTGGGGTCAGGGAAAGAGCCCTGGAAACTAAAGCAATTTCTAGAATAATGTTGATCTAGCTTGCTATAGAGTAGGTTTTGACAAATTCTTAATTGGTGACTATGCAGACAAAGGACATGTCATTTTCTGCAGTGACACTTCAACCAACGAAAAATAGATTTTTCCTGGAAAAGTGGTGCGGCCTAATGGTTACCGAAACTATCTCATATGCAAACGTTCTGGGTTCGAGTCTGACATCAGCCATCCCTGGCTTTTTTGGGAAGAGAAGGGGGCCTGTGATGCCTCGTGTTCTTGCCGATAGTAGCGTGTAAATGATCTTAGGAATTCCCAGTTGGAATTGCCTAGGAAAATTGTCCCTCTCTCCTTCTGGCTCCATGGCCACGACTGGAAGCGCATCAAACCTCCATTGCTAGACTAGCCGCACCACCTCCTATGGCCCTATACAGCATTATACAGTTGGTATATGTGCTGAACTTAGCCTAAGCTACATTCATTTCTGATCTCATAAATTTCTCTGAACATTATTTCGCTGAACATTATTAGAATTAATGTTGGACTAATGATTTGTAATTAAGTTTGATATCCCCGAGACGCCTGTTTCAATTCTGCTCTAGAAAATTTCTAAATTTTCATATGAGGGGACACAATGTTACTATAGACCTTTGGTCTTCTACATTAAAGTGCACACCGAATGAAACTGAAGATCAAACTTGAATACAGCATTTTTATTGGCTGTTCTTTGTCTGGGCCCTTACTATTCGGGTCCAAACTGAAGTACGCAACGGCATTCGAATTTGAATTTGTCTACTGTTAATTTCTCTCAAGTGCTGCACTCTAACGTGCGTCTCAAGTACTGTGCTTGGCCGAAGGCTGTGGACATGTGTCCACATGCGCAGAACGTATTTGCTTTGTCACTCAACGTACTCATACTACTCATGGATCTGGTCCAATATTATTACTTTTGCATAATGGGTAATTGTGGAGGCCCTTGCACACACTCTATTCATGGGCGGTGCCCTCAGAACGTTGCTGCATCATCCTGTGTCCTACATAATTCGAAATATTTTTTACCAAACGATGCTGTTGCAGCGTTTTTAATGTGCCCTCCCGATAAAAAGTGACGCAAACCGCATCGCATGTTTTCAAGTGCACTACGAGCTTTGTCCTCCTGCAACAGGAATGTTTTGCGTGCACATAAAACTGTGATATTAACCTTTTCCACGCCCGGGCGAGAATTTTTATTAATTTCTGCAACAGGGCTTACGTCATCGAGTATGTAAGCAGGTGCATCCTGCGCATTGCCTTCGGTACCGTGTACGCAGACACCCCTGCACCATTCATTGGAGCTCATGCTGCTCCCTCTGAACACTTTTTGGATCGTCGGATGCCTTTGCTCTCTATACTCCCAGTACAGCAGACTGAATATTATGGATCCAGTGCCAGCTATCTTGCCAGATTTTGCTGCGACTGCTGTTCTTGTCGCTGCCCTTGGCCTTTCCTGCTACTGCTAGGAACCTGTCCTGAGTACAAAGAGGAGGAAGACCCAAAACGTCCTCGAAAATGTAAATATTATCGCTTTTTAATATTACTTATTACATATTTTTTTCTAAAACTGCTTGTTTACCTTTTTTATCATACAATGCAATTGAATTGTACCTAATTCTAGCGATTCGACTTTGCATTGCATAATTAGCTTTAACATGGGAGGGTGACGTGAAACCATGTTTTACTTCCTCTTCACATTTCCTGAAAGTGTGGGTGAATTGTTGACTCACCAGCATTGTTAGCATTTGTTTTAGTCCACGCCTTGCGTCTGGCGTTTGCTGATTGGCATTGTTGCATAAAAACAATGTATAAAATAATGTACAACAATAAAATGAATCGTTCAGGACCCCATAACGCCGGAATGGCGTGATTAATTTCTATTTCTATAAAGGTCACATCTGCGGAAGTGCCTATTTCAAAAGGGCTAAGAAACAGCTTTCTAGAACAAATGGTTTAGTCTGTAGAGACCATTGTATAAACGTGACCAAAGTCCACCACCATCACATAAGACAAAAACAAGACTCACGATTCAGGGGCCCTAGTCTCGAGTTGCGCTTTTCAAATAGCATACAGTTTTACCAAAAAGCATGGCTCGCCCATTCTATCACATGTGACTTTTGATAAAACCGCGATTTGAAAACGATCAAGTCGAGATTAAGTCCCAAGATCTCTAATGTGGCAAATCGAAATTAATAAAAGTACGTATATGTGTTGGCCAAGTCCCACAAAGCTTATATACCAAATTTCAGAGAAAAATGCTGAAAGACGGCGGAGAAATTCAGCATCGAAATTTCGGCTTTGAGATGGGAGACCGAGGTCAAACCTTACAGTAAAAGCATTTTCTAATAATGTAAGAAGATATTTAAGTTTGTTGTATCATGGACTTTTATACACGCAGCGATAGCCAAGTCTCGCCATGTATAGATTAGAACACAAAAACGAACACGTTTGCTGCTTGAGGTAAGGCTTAACTGATCCGAAACCTAAACACCAAAGGAACACAAATAAACTTTCCTGTAACGTATCATATACGGTAGTATTGCTGTACTGTTTAGTCGTGACGCAAAACCTTACTGCTGTATTCAAATGTTTTTACCATTTTTACTTTTACACACGATAGATCAGTCACCGATTGGTGCATTCTACTTCATTAAACGACATCGTTGGAAAATGTTTGAAAACTAATAGTTTTAGTGTGCTTAGCACAGCTCCCAGGTCATTCAGGGTTTGTACGAATCCTTGAAAACCTGGATACGTCCTGGACAGTCATAATGAAATTCCATGCCTGGACAGGTGCTTGAAAATCTTGAAAAATGATATACCGTATGTATCATCAGTAGGGTGATTAGACGGTCTGACTGAAAAAATTTAGCCAAGAAAGTAGTCGAGTGTGTAGCCTTACATTATTCTTAGTTTGTTTGGGCATGACAAGGTTTGATATTTGGGCTCTGGCTTTAATTGTATTTACGTGTATAATGGTTGGATACAGCAGTAAGGTATCACGTGTACTAAACAGTACAACAATATTGCAGTATATAAACCTTACAGGAAAGTTTATTTGTGTTCCGTTGGTGATTTGACTTCGGAAACGATTCTTTTTTGTTTTCTAATTCGTGTTACTTTGGCGTTCCATGCAAGGGAGACAATGCTAACTCAACCAAGATACGAGTGCGTTACTTTCTCCGCTCCCAAGCATCCGAGTGAGCATTAATCGATCTTGTGCGCCTCGCCTCTTTGTTGCAGCATTGTGACATTGTTAGCCTCTCCGCCTTGAGTAGTTTTTGTAGTTTTCCTTAAGTCCTGTTTTTTTTTTCTAGCTGGGGTTTGTGGCTTCGGTCCATGACCCCTTTAAATAAATTCCATTCCATTCCTATCTATTTTCTGAAAATTCTCGTGCCCAACTGAACTCTTCATAGCACTGCCTACCAGCCACATTAATAAAGATTCACAGCAAGACAAAGACACAAGTTCTACAACAAGTAGCAATGTAAATAGGTGAGCATGTTCTTTTGCCAGTGAAAAGTTGAAATTGGCACATTGTTGCCTCGATTTATTAACAATTTGCTGTGCGCGGTAACCTTAGCAGGCAAGTCTTAAATGATATCATGAACGAAGGATAGATCTTTTTTTTCACACAGTGCGGATCGCTCAAGCCAAAGCAACTGGGACAGACTGGGGGTGGTGGTGGTGGTGGGTGGAGGGTGGTAGCAATAGCCGGGGAACGTCCATATGTTCGGCAGTGCGTCTATTAGCCCTACTCTTGGCAGTCTAATGCTATAACAACTAAGAGAGATTGGGAGGCGGAGAGGGAAGTTTGTTGTTGTTGTTGTTTGAGATGAAGACTGAATAAACTCTTGAAAAATGTTGCAAAAGAGGGAGGGGCACAGTCGTATTTAATTCAACTACACCCATCCAAATTAAACTACATGTAACAAAGAGGAACAATGCAACGGGAGCAATGGAAGCTAGAAGGGAAGGGAGAGGATGGAATAAAAGGGGGGAGGGAGAGGATTGCAGTAAAGGGGGAGTATTACAGGAAGAAAAATTACTCATCACAGTGAACATGTAAAACCACCTCCACCTTCTAATAAAAACCTCATACCGAATATGTGAGTACTAGCACCGGTCCGTAACTCTCACCCAGGTATCGAACAAAGTGGTGCAATGGTGTGACGAAGTGGGGATGATACTAAATCCAAGCAAATGCTACGTCATGCACAATAGCCAAAACAATTCACGGCATATGTACTGCCATCGTGGTAAGCCACTTAGTATGGTTAACACTATTAAAGACCTGGGAGTCATCATCTCGAATGATTTGAGTGTCTCGTATCAAGTTGATGCTGTTGTCGCCAAGGCTAATAAGATTCATCGGCTTTGTTAAAAAACATGCACGCTATTTGGATGCTGCCTCCGTCAGAGCCATTTATAAAGTGTACGTTCGCCCTCTAACAGAACATTGTGTTCAAGCTTGCGGCCATGGCTAATGAAAGATATAATTTGTCTTGAACTTGTTCAATGCAGGACTACTAAACTCGTACCACTGTTTCGGGGGCTTTCATACGGTGAAAGACTTCGTAGACTTAGTCTTACCTTAGTTCCTGAAAGGTGGACTCGAGAAGACAATATCTTGACATACCATATCCACCAAGAAAGAGTCAGGTTTGATCCAAGAGTAATGTTCAACCCATCAGAATCTATGACTCGGGGACCCCAGAAATTGACCAAGAGTCACATCAGGTTGGAAGTACGACGCAACGACTTTGCACACCGTGTTACCAACCCGTAGAAAGCACTATCAGCCATTGAGGTCAGCGTAGGAACTGTAAACTTGTTCAAGGCTTTGCTGGACAAGTTTAACGCAGCTAAACCCTACGTGAAGTACTGCTCTTTACACCGCAACGAGCTACTGGATCTGCGGTTTTTTTATGTATTATTATTAGGCGATTCAAAACAGAAGCGTTTTGACGCCGACAGAAATTTTGGACTTTGCCACTCTTAGATCCTTGGATAGTTTGATACTTGGCCAGGTAATCGGTCAAACGGCGAAATATTTTCTTGATCAAATTTTTCAAAAATGTATACAGACAGAGCCCATCTTTATACTACAATACCACACAAAATATGGAGAACTTAGTAACGGAAATAAGCCCGTAAAAATTTTCGAGAACGGTATAGTAGTTATTCCGAAGGCTGAACGTTGTAGTTTTTATTATTTAAGATTGAAAAACACTTTGTATTCTCCCGAAGTTAAGGCATTGTACGCCTCTCTTTTGAAAAATACTCACACCATCTATCAAAACAACGATCCTTCTACCCGTAAACCCAAAACTAATTGCAGCACCAAGTATGAACACAACAATAGGACCTATTTGGGATATTATTATTAAAGCAAAGAAAAGGGGAACTAGTATGATTAAAAAAAAACTGGGTATGCCAACATAGTGGACTACAAGTACTATAACGATCCTAATAACTTGGCTAAGAGATTAAGGCTTTTCTGTGGGTCCACCTTAGTGGGACACAATGGTTACACGAACATGAGAATGAAAGGCTGTCTATAGGAATTTAGGTTTACGATACAATATATTAAAAAAGGAATTGGGAAAAAATTTGGATGAAATACTGAGTAGAACCTAAATGACACTTCTAACCTGACCAAACCTCCAATTATTTCGATTTCCAGAAGTACGAGATAGATGGAGTTGTTTTGCGATGTGTGCGGGAACAGAAAAGCTACATTTACGAAATCTAGGAAGGGAATAATAACTAAAATCATAGACCATGAACTGGCACAAAGTTACATTTGCCGTGATATCAATACTTTTAATAATATATAATAAATCAAAGTTTGTCGCAATAGCAACGGGTCTGGAAAGGACTTGGGGGGGCTAACAGCCAGCCACAAATTATACGCCATTTTCTGTAAAATTAACGTCTCTAAAAGATAAGAAATTACTAATTTAAAAGTTAAAAAATGAAATAAAACAATGGACGGGAATGTGGAATAAACGGAGGTGGGGTGGGGGACGCCAATGCCTTACCACCAAGGTTAGACCTGCCAGGGACACTTTGGTCTCCGATGGAATCGCCAAACGTGTAGGTTTTTTAGGGGAAGGATGACCAAGGTACAGGGAATGTTTAAATAATGAGGCTAAAAATTAAAAAAACCGTTGTAAACTTACTAAAATTGTTTGTTGATTTTAAAAAGTAAAAAACAAATGCATCCACATAATGGGATTTGTCGTAATCAAATAGTTAATAAAAAGTTTAAAAAAAAATCTGTTCACCGCATACTCGATCGATGGATGGGCCACAGGATGCCAATACTGTACCAGTGATCGGAGGTGCGAAACTCTTAATGATCTTAATGGTCTTTTAATAATTTACTAAGGTCTTCAGTGAGCAGTTCTCTCCTAAATGTCACCTCAGAGTCAATGCCCACTGTACTAGGGTGAAGCGCATTCCAAACGGGAACAATGCGGACTGAGAAAAAATTTTTTCTACATTCAAGTTTCACACCTTTGGTTGCAAGCTTCCAAGGGTGCCAGCGAGTGTAATGTAGACTAGGAGCCGGATCAAAGAATGGAAGGTCAACCGTTATCAAGCATCGCAGAATCTTATACGTCATAATAAGGTCAAATCTTAAGCGCCTCAATTCAAAAAGTTCAAGGCCCGTTCTTGCGAGGCGCTCGGTGTAGTCCACCTCTCGAAGCCCCGGAAGACACTTTATAAACCGTCTCTGCACCGACTCAATCAAATCAATGTCCTTTGCGAGGTACGGGGACCAAACAGGTGTTGCATACTCCAAGATGGGATGGACGAACACCTTGAAAGCCCACACCTTAGTTTGTAGATGACCCGAAGTGAAACTTCTATTTATTATGGCAAGCCGTCGAAAAGCAGCCGAGGATATTTTCATACAGTGAAGAGATGACTTAAGGTCATGGGAAAACCAGATGCCAACGTCTCGAATCTCGTCAGTGAAAGGAAGCGTGTCACTGTTACGTACATAGTTTGATTCTGGTTCCTAGGTCCAATACTTAAAGATTGACATTTCGAGGAGGAAACGGCAACTGCCACATCGTAGACCAACTATGTACATTCCCAATCTCGACCAAAAGGGCAGGCAAAGGACCCGCAGATACGATCTCAGTTCCAATCTTTATGTCGTCGCAAATTTTGAACCATATGGTGAAGAAGTATTCAGGTTGAGACCATTTAAAAAGATTAGAAACAATAATGGTCCTAGAACCGAACCTTGAGGGAACAAGACGGAACTTCAAAAGACTTTGGTTCTATATCTACTTTTAGTAGATAACAAGCTAGGAATGAGGAGTAGGATGGAGAAACTGCTTTGCTTCGTGAAGTGGAAAGGTTGTGATGCGAAGTACAATAGCAGGACGGACATTAGCAGTTTACCCTCTTATACACATCCTTATCTCAATATTAGTTTTATTATAATTTTCTCTGCTTCAGCAGTTTCTCCCACTTTGCAGTGGCCATTTTGGCCAATCTGGTCTTTCTGCATGCAACAGTTTCAGCTGTATGAGTTTCCTGTATGGCAGCAGAAATGTTTGCCAATCTAGCCTTTCTCAGCATGACAGTTTCAGTTGTCCGTTTAGCAGCAGCTCTTTTCTTATTAGCTACCATTTCTCCATCATCTTAAAAGGTGCTTCTTCCTCGCCATCATCTCTAACAAAGCTAGTTCTTCAGCTTCTTCATCTCTATCGGATCTATTAGTCGGGCTACAAACTCGTGTTCTATGCCAGTTGTATAATGCCGTGTGCTAACATATTTATTCCATCATTCAGCCCGAATCTCTCATCATCGTATGGAGATAAGGACGCTTTGAAATTTCGATCGTAGCGAGCTGATGATCCTTGCTTCAAATGCTTGTCCATGTTGCCATCCAGCTCAGTTGGAGCTTTCTAATAGCCTTCGTGACGGAGACTGTTTTGGACGAATCCTTTACAGATTCCTTTAGCCTTTCTAATGCCGTTTTCCCCCTACAAGAACCGAGTACATTTTGGCTTTCAGGCCTATAAATTCTTTCTTGGTGTTCCCTGCCATCTCGTCCTTTATTTTTCCCAGGACTTACTTGGTTTTAATGCTGTACGAAGGATGGGAAGGATCGTAATTGGTTGTGTTGAATCTATCTTGTGTTTCCATTTCCTAGTAAAAATCCTCGTAGAAAACGCTGACGGTATCATCGGTGAAAAACAAATGCGCGCAATCTCCATATTTCGGATGCATGAATCTTGTAAGGAAATTCGTACATCGTAAGCATGAAAAGTTCGAGGATGGTAAGTGGTAACATTTAAGTTCATAAGTTGCATGTGATGCCACAAAGTGTACAACATTTTCTTTGAGGATTTTGAGAGTGTCTGCATGCGGCGAAGTGCTGTACTTGACGGATTTCTTTGAATTGGTGCACAACTTCACTGATAGACCTCCGATTTGTTCTCAATTGTTTTTCCAAATACTAAATTATTTTTCAGTATGAAACCTTTTCGAATATCGTTGTCGCAATGTGCTGCTGTTATGTCTATGTACGACTTTACCCATTGCTTCTGACGAAATTTTAGAATTCTATGAATGCCTTTCAGAATCAACCATGCTTCAAGTAGAGTTTGAAATTTCTGTAACGAACAATGTAATTTTTCTCCGGGAGCAGGTTGTTGAACGTAAGTTTGGAAGTGGACGGGTGCCATTTCTGAGCCATTTCTTTTTAGAAAGGAGAGACAAAGTTCGACATTATTAACTTTTCAGGTACTAAAGGATAGTTGTTGTGGGCGTCGTGAAGCTTGGAAGAGTAGTCCAAGTCCACTTCAAAAATATAACCGAATGCTGAATCTTTTTCAATAGCTGACAAGTAAAATTCGAGAATTTCCTTCATCGTCAACCAACAGAATCGATCATACGGAAGGTATTCCGCCATTGCTAGTCCTGCAATCATAGAGGTCGTTGGTATCCAAATCTACTAGGTACAAGGCTGGGCACACTCTCATTGTAGGTATCTGGTATATATTTGTTGCTGGCAATTGATTGCCTTTTCGAGTATTTCGGGCACTGGCACCTAGCGGTGATGGCTCCCTAATTGTAGAAGTCCAAGCAGGAGGAGAAATAGCTTTCTCTTTTCCAGTTTTTTAATATTCTTCTTTAATTGCTGCTACCCAGGTTCAGCGACGTCGAAAGTAGAACAATCAGCAGCGGCAGCTGTGACAGCCTTAATCATGATCATGTTTCTTACGATATTGTTTAGGGATGCACCAATGTGCTCAAATGCCGATTCCGATGTCCGATTCACATGTAAAAAAAACATCGGCTGATATCCAATTCCGATAACTTGTGATCCGATGTTTAAGAAAGTAAAGTGAAACTAAGTTACTTTTTCAGTGAGTTAAAAATATTAAGAGGGTTCCAGAATTAAAATTTTACGTAGGCCAAATATTTAGCTCCCAGAGATTAGTCATAAGCACATTTGTCACAAAATGATTTATAAATTTATAAATTTATGGATTTCCGATGTTTGAACATCTGCTGCCTAAGACCGATGCCCTGATGACCGATGTAGCCTGAAAAGGCCGATTTCCAATGTCTACATCGGTGCATCTCTAATATTGTTTAGCACGGTTGCGAGATTTAGCTATTATTGTCTTGACAATAACCTAATGGCCCGCAGCGATAATTTAACAAATTCAAACAGATGTGTATAATAATAATAATTATTATAAACGCAGGCGAACAATCTCAACATGACTAACATACCTTACGTAGGTCAAGTAAGTGTACTGCGCGTAAAATACGTGCAATGTCAGGGCTTAGTTTAGGCTTAGTGCCAGTCGCAAGCACTTCAGAAGATAACAGGAAAATTAGACGAACCATCAGTGCATCCTGACAACAAAGATGGCAATCGTTTCCACGCATGAATGACATCTGGACTCGGAGCATCCCTTATCATAGGACGTGTTGGCTTGGAGGAGCAGGATTTTAACTTTTAGTCGGGAATCGCGTCTTAATCAGACAATAAATGCAAAAAGTTTAATTGGGGAGGCATTCTAGGATAATAATGATTCCAGTGAGTAAAAATTAAACAGAAAACTAATTTAAAAAAAAAAATTCTGCTTCTACTGATCGACCATAGTTTTTAGTTCTTGTTAGTTCCCCTTTAATTAAAGTCCCGCTTCTTTTGTAACGCTTGTACTTTTTCACTTTCACATGTTCTGGCATATGATTAATTTTTATTACAACCTTTTAATGTTCCCATTGGCATTTTTGCATTGCAAATGAATTGTAAAAAAAAAAAAATTAAAAAATTAATTTCATCTATCATACTACAGACAACAAACAAACTTGATCAGCAAATAAACTTGGTGAATTAAGAACAATATCACAGTTGAACTGAAAAATTCTACATAATGAACAAATACAATACAGCTGGCAAGCACAACGTAAAGCTTGCTTACCGTAATTAACATTCACATTAAAGATTCACAATATACGATGACAAGAGAAACTCTTAATGAATTTAAAATGTTCGAAATCGAGTGCTGAAAATTTAACAAACTTAGCAAATCAATATTGTGCGCCAATGTTATTGTTTAGAATTTGTATTAGTTGACATGATACTAATAACATTTCCAATAAATTTACTTAAGTAAGCATACAAAAGCGCCAGCCTGAAGGAACTAATTTACGAACTGAAAATGTGCATACTCAGGATTTTCCGTAATAGTTAAAATAATGGCAAGAACAGCCGTCCTATTACTTACTGGATATTTTTGCTCATCATCAATCACGGCTTACTGAACATGCAGTAATGCAGTTCTCAACTCCCTGAACGTGGCACTATGGTTACACGGCCTGTGGAAGGCATTTCCCTGCAATGTTGAACTTGCACGATGACTGCTTACAGTTCTTCTACCCACAACAAGTAGCTCTTCAGTAAGAGACACATTTGATCACATGGTCGCTTATTATTCTTGGATAAAATGTTTTTGAGAGCAGTCTGACATTAATAAAATATTATTTTTAAGATTTATGTGTGCAGCAAGGCAAGACAGGCAACATTTTTTTTTAATCCTTTATAAATTTCTCTAGTGCCGTCAAGGAAACCTAAATGAAGAAAAATAGTTTTTTTTTTACATGAGCATATAATTTGATAAAAGAAGTGTATTAACACTAGTAGAAAAATGCTTCTATGTCCAGAGGCCACTTATTCTTTCAGTACCGAAAGATTACACACGGAAAATGTGAATCAAACTCATCACGGAAGAAAAGTAACATTAATAGCCCTGCAAAGTAGTCTTTGGGCGAAATGGTGACATTATTAGTTGGTTTTTTCTTTCTCTTCTTTCTTTAGTTTCTTTAGCAGATTTGACCCCTTGTTCTTAATTTTTTGAAAAAGGTTATCAGGATTGCCCGTTACTGTTGTTAACCTGAAAGAGAGATTCGCATCATTACAATACAAAAATAAAATTTAAAAAGAAATAGAAGAAATTTCACTCTTCTACTTGACCACATTCATTTCCTGAAATGTTATAAGCTTTACCTGTGGTCCATAAACTTTATTAGTGAGTAATTCGAGTCTTAACAGTACAGTAAAACCAATTATCCACACTAAATTTTGAGGGTAGTTCAGATAATCGAAAATTTGGAAAATCCAATTAATGTAAAGAAACCAGCCATACTTCATGTAAGGAAAAAATGGGCTAAACCTGTATTTTTTAACTAAATAACCTTTATTTATATTTTCACGATTGAAGGAATGGAATATGATTAAAATATAAATATTTTGTTAATAATAATAAATATTAAACTAAAATGGTACAATAAACTATATAAAAAAAAATATAAGGCCCTTTGAGCAATCGATATTCGGTAAAAATCGGTTTATGCCAGCAGTAATTTTTTTTACCATATATTTTTGTCGGTGTCGTCGTCCAAATCTTATCTTTGTGTGATGAAAACAGCGCATGGTTTAGCGATTAACCATGCAACATTTCACCGCCATCTTGTTGCGTTTGAAATTTTTGAAGTTTAGGGAAATCCGCTTTCCTGCTGCCATCAATGAAGACATTAATTTCAACGTCACTGCCTTATTCTTTGAATAAACTGTTCCGTTTCAATAGCCGTTAGTGCGTCCTTTACTATCCTTGTTTATTCGTGGCACAAGACTGTTGAATGCATAAGGGCCACTCATTCAGTAACATAACCATTGAACTAGCGTGCGCACGTACTTTGTAAAAGGCGGCTGGGAGACAACGATGGCGGCCCACGACATATAGCGGGAGCGCTATCGACGATCGTCAATGTTTGAAGACATAAAACAACTTTACAAGAGTTCAGAGTTGGTAAAACATTCTGTAGACGAAAACCCAGTGGCTGTTAGCATTCCAAGGTTGCCCGGGTTCAACAAGTCTTAACATTTTCTTTAGTCAAAGTTGGCCGGTTTTCTTCACCAAGGACAGTTTAGATAACCACAGTGTTCACATAATTAGGTTCGAATAACTGAGGTTTACTGTAATGCATTGCAGTGGCTCAAGCACGGTACAAGACATTGTTGGGACAACGAAAATTCTTTGCTACTGTGCAAAACAATGAATATAACAAAGGTATAGTGGAAAGGTGTGTACATTAAACTTCTTGGTACACGAGTCTTCGCATGATAATAAATTGGGCCTTAAAGGTCCATCATGCCTGGTCTTGGGTATGCCGCCTTAAAACCAAAATCCAGTGGGTTCACAACTTTCTGCCTGCCATGAGAGCGCAATCCTTATCCCACTGCTCTCCGCAGACTGAAGAGACAATTTACTTGCATGCCCATTGCTCTCACCAGATCATCAGAGGCGTACAACTGATCCACTTTCCCAACTTCTGTCCGGGCTTAGGTTGGTGTCCTGTCATTGTGCTATCAGTATGCTAGGTTTTGAGACCTTATGATGAGGTGATACATAGCAGTGTCAGCAGCCTGAATTTAGCTAGCTTTAAAATTTTAGATATAAAGTTTAAGGCATTCAACATTAGCTGCCCTTCAGATCACAGTACTAAACACCATCCCGTACCAGTACCATTACTAAACACCATCCTGACACTTTATTTGAGCTAAACACTACGCCTTTCTCACTGCACAGGATACAAAATGTGTCCTGGTACGAAACTAGGCTTACTTTATAAGGTAGCTAGCTATATTCTTCAGGCTTTATCTATTAAGTGGTTTCATTTGTGTTTGCCTGCTACATAAAACCTTGGACGCCTCTTCCACTAGTTAGTGTAGGACAAACCAACTGGCGTGCTACCAAAATATTATGCTGACAAAATTTTTCCACTAGCATCACAACAGTATGTTTCACTGTATGAATGATAAACAGCGGAAGGCGTAACCAAGGTAGTGTATTTTACAAATTCACCTTGCAGTGGGGACTAGCAAGTACACTATTCGGTTGCAGACTTAAAAATGAATGTATTGCTTGCAGAAACTGAAATTACTTACCGTTTTACTGTCAAATTATGAATAGGTCCAAAAGCAAGGGCAACAATTGTGCACGTTAAACATATAACGTTGTAAGGCATGCTAAAATCTGGCGTTGGCAGTGAGATAAGCAAGGCTTCAGTCGTCATTCGGCTTGCGAAACGGTTGCGGTAAAATGTAGAACTGCGAAAGAAAAAAAAATGTGCAAGATTCCAACATTCATTGCTCACACTCACAATAAATTACACTAGGAAAAATTGCAAACCTTGAAAATAGATGGCTTTCTTGATCAACAGAGAAGTTTGCAGGGGTAGAAGGATAAATGCTGGCAGCTCCAACATAAAACCCATGATTTGCGTCAGGTGGATACTCAGTCCACATCAATAAAGTGCGTTCAAACTCAATGTTGAGTTTTGTAATAGAATTTGGGGGAAGGGTGAGTTCAATTTCCAAAAGAGTTGGGTTCTTACGATCGACAGCTGGTACGAAACGAGCATTTCCTAAAAAAAATACACATTTACACAATTTATGTTAACACGTCAACACTTGGTGTGAACAGTACTGATTTTGGGACTGTAAATCGCTCAAGTTACCTAACTACACACAAGACTTCAGTCACAGTTGAAGTTAAAGAGACATTGTGAAATCAAGAACCATACGAAATTCTGGAAACTTGCAACGAACCGTGGGAAAATATATTTGCTTTTAATAACTGTATTCTGAGCATTGGAGCAATAAACAATTTTGTTATCGAAGTACATAAAGTACCTAAATGAGGTTTTGGAACTTACCAGGGTTTAGCTTAGTGTGTCCTACAGTGATGCGCAGTGTGTGTAAATATACTCTCAAAAACCATGGAATTATTTCCATGTATACCAAGGTAAATTCTTTACTTTGAGTATTATGAAGCAAGCACTCAATTCCACCAGACTCATGACCAAATCCTGAAAGATGGCAAAATTTTTAATTCTAAAAGAAAGAGTTTCCAACATGAAATACTTAATCCATCTAGAACACCAACCTGTAACATAACGATGAACCCAAACGTCAGGGAGTGGCAAATCAACAAGTGGAGGAATTTTCTCGACAGTTGCACCAATGTTGAGAAATTTATTTTTTTCAACACCTTTAGCGACATCGTAGACAGCAAAATCGTGCAAGTTGTGGTCCCAGTGTTTACTGACAACAGTGTCAGGCTCTGGAGATGGAGTCCAATATCCCTACAGCAGCAGTCAATACCATAAAACAAAAGAATTCAGAACCAAAAAAAAAACCCTTCTACGAAACACGACGCACAAACTTTATACTCAAACTCAAAACGAACCAACATCCACTGTATCAGAAAATTATCGACAGGCTGTTGCTGTTGACCTCCTACTACAGTAAAATTGTTTATCTACATTGTTGCAGCACCAAGGCTTAAAAATACGCTATCTTGTAAAACGCGATTAGAATTCAGTGCTCCCATATTTTCTAGGCTATATCGTAGGCAATGGGAGAGCAGAATTCAAATTATGTTTGACAAGAGAGTGTACGCTGCAATGATGCAGATAGAAGTTTGTACTGTAGTAGGCGAGCCTGAAGAGGCTAAGTAGACTCTGTTGTCAACAGCCTGTCTAAAATTTGCCGATAGAGTGGGTATTGGTTCGTTTAGAGTTTCAGCGTACAGTTTTTGCGTTGTTTTTCGTCGATTTTTGCTGTCATTCGAAATAAAATGGTGAGTGTTGTTTAACAAAACTCTTACTTTGTGGTTAGTGATATCAACAAATATACGACTCTTGCTAGCCATGTCGCATGATGAATACAAAAGGCCACCGTACAACTTCCTGAAAGACCAACCTACAAACAATCACAATTTCTTTTAGCAATATTTTGTAAGCAATTTCATCTTGCATTGCATGGGTTTGAAAAGTCATTTGATGCTCAACCATCACTCCCTTTAAATCCAGACACTGGACGATGAAAATGCCAAAACGAAAATATTACCAAAAATGTGTTCGACACCATGGGAAGATACAATCTTCATCATTCAAATATATCTAAACATGAAAAATTATTTTCCCACTACTCAAAAATGTTAGTTCAGTACCTTGTTTAGGTGCTACCGGCTCAGCCACGACAGAAACAGTGACAGTCAGCTCTAAAAACAACCCACGACTATAAACAAACTAAAAAAAAAAAAAAAGAAGGGACGTTTTTCAGAGAAAGACTGCTTTAAAGTTTTGCTTTCTCCAATGCTTGAGAGAAAGCAAATTCTCCAAAATTTGTAATTTTTAGTACTATATTTACCTCCTTTGACGGGACTAAGTGAACTCCAAGCGAGTGGTAATTGCTGTTGAAAATTTGACCAGCACTAAGTAGTGTGGCTAAACCAGCCTGTAACCAAAATTCAAGTTTACATGGAAGTTTTTTATGAAACATCCATACAGTAGGTTGCAGTTATGACTACCTACTACTCACCTGAGACCCACAAGGCAATAATTTTTTCCAAGGAGTTAGGTTTTCAGTGCATACATTCTCACGTGGTAATAAAGCATACCGAACAGTAGAATCATTAGCTTCTGAAGATTGGCCTAATGACAACTTTGGGGTCACTGCAGTTGCCGAATCCAAGAAATTAAGCGAGGCACAGAAGAGGCCAGCCAGAGAATGGGTTAGTTCAACCCATCCATCGTCATCGACTCTGATAACAAAAATGTTAACACTTAGTTGAATCAATCTGTAATGAATTGTCGATCTTTACTTTGAGAAGTCTCAAAAAAATCCCTTAACTGTGCCATGATCACACTCATTCTCACAAATCCAAATGGTATTTCGGAACTTTCGACTGCTTTGACGTTAGATAGATGCAAGTTTAAGAAAAAAGTGGTAGGATCCTTATGAACATTCAAGCACCGTCCACCCCGAGCGTCCAGTTTTTAATGTGTGATGAGCTTAACGAAGACCACCTGAAAAATTTGGATGTACGAGCTGACAAATCCGAGAGGCTGCAAGCGTGGCAAAATTCAAATTGTAAACACCGTAACTACACAGAAAATGTAAACAGAGCACAAAAACACGATTACAGGACGCCTGATAAAGCCTGATGAAGTGTGGAACTATATAGCTTCAAAGCAGTCGAAAATTCTCAAATACCGTTTGGTATTTATTTTCGAGAATGAGTAAAATCAACTAATCATGGAACAGTTAATTGATCAATCTGTGCTAGATCTGTAGCAAAAAAAAATGCTAACAATACATTTGATGACATACACTGCACTACAACTTAATATGACCCTACCAAACATACTGGATTGTTTTTTAAGCATGGACTGATTGTGTTAGAGATACAATACCGTGGTTCTCAGTTACTGATTCACCTCTTTACATGAATTCACAACCTTCACCGACGCTAAATGTTGAGGAAAATTTGCCACATGGCAACTTTATTTCTTGCCAGAATGGAGACTGCAATGACAACTTTGAAACTCAAACATTCGCTTCTCAGAATGACCTTATGCAGAAGCGAACGTTTGAGACGTTGTGGTCAGTGTTGTGAGGACTAGGCCAAACTATTTTTTGAGTTCAGGTGCACGCAACGTTTCCGAATTAGGCTAGATACTTAGAACAATATGCAGAAAATACTTAAACCCAAAATGACACTAAAAATTGCTTTTTTTCCCCACACGGCAAGCAATAACAGACGATGCCGAGCTAATTTAACATCTACTGGCCACACAGCAAGTGAAGCTAATTCGGGAAATTTGCGGACTTGCATACTTAGCCTGATCTTTTACCAAAATTAGCTAGCAAAGTCAGCTCAGCAAGTCCCACTGCTCGACTTGTCACGGATCCATGTGTATTTTGTTATAACGTTTAACAGAAAAAAATCTTGACAACACGTTTAATTGTTTATGTACATAGTTTCAGGCATGTTGTACTCTGAAACTTCCATAAGGGCAATTCAGAAACTGTATTTAAACCACGTCGAAGAAACTGAGGCAGGATAAATAGATAAGGCTGTACCGATACAGATACCGTATCGTTAAATCTGCAGATATTGGGTGTACGGAATCGGTATTTCTTAGTGCTTCTTTGCAGATACCACACTTTAATGATGCTGACAGAAAATTGCCTGCTGACTGCCACGATTCTGGAAATTCAAGCGCAACATGAAGTTTAAGCTTTAACGAAGTCGGTGTTGGCATAAGTGTTGGTAAATCTTATATCATGGTAATCTTGGTAGAAGTATTATCGGTACAGCCAAGAACAGTACAGCTTTAAAAATAGAGGCAAACTTTCAGTGTCAAAAATGTTTCTATGTATGCGTAATAACTTAATTATATGCATATTAATGGCATAAAAATTCTCCTTACCCATCGACAAAACTTTTGCGCCGACGCACCCATAGCTCGGCTCCAGGAGGCGCGTCTACAACTGGGGTACCCCAATTTTGACGGCGCCATCGGCCCTGTGATAAGCTCAGATGTAGCTCCAGCAAACCATGACGCTTCACTATTTCCCCAAGAGCTCGTGGAAATAAATCGTAATGGGTATCTGAAGCAAACAAAATTTTAAAATGAGCAAAAACCACAGTGGTACAAGTAAAACACATATTACCCTGCTTTGTAATTTTTATTTGATTAGTCATGATTAGTGTTAGCAATAACTGGCAGTAGTCAACAGAACAGATAAAACCTAGAAAAGCAGTAATAGTGTAAACATTTTGGTGTAACTGATATCAATTTACACAGGAGGAAAATAGAAAGCTTAAGGGCATATCGTTCAGTAACCCCACTGTGTTAGAGAGGTATAGGGATCTGTTAGCAGATAACGCCAGACAGAGATATATGGCACATTGTC